>JAJHUR010086240.1:0-44363 GCA_027495735.1 Lutjanus campechanus | reverse complement strand
GGTACTATTTGAGTATTCATGCAATGTGAAACAACTAAACTGAACAGCAATGAAACTGCTACACCTGCCACACAGTAACAGATGGAAGATAAAAACCTAATTTCCCCAAATATTGCTTTCCTTTTATTCTTGGCAGTTTAAACTCAGCTACAAACTTGCAATAAATCTAAAATCTTGTGTCATGCTAAAGGGAAGCTGGAAGAGCACAGCGGGGGGGCTTGTTGGCACGAGGATGAATTCAACAAAACCACACATTTATCTTCTCACCTTCATCTTTGCAAAGGGCCTGTCATAGTTGCCGACGTAGAGGAGGCCGACAGTCTGCGGAAGCAGCCTAAAAAGACAAAAAAGATCTCGGTTAACACCCGCAACACCCTCAGCCTCACAGAGTATCTGAGTGGTAACAGCACTGCAAAGAAATCACTACACAGCTTCCATTTTCCAGCTAGTAACAGAACGGCAGAGATGTGAGATTACACCTCCCTGGATCCTTCTGTCTCTGTGTGCAGCTTCATGTTTCCAAATTTACAGAGAGAACCACAGTATGGGCACATTCAGAGTCCAAGGCAATAATAATCATGTGGAGCACATATAGAGATTGAACACAAGGACACAGGCATTATACAGCACTGTATCTCCATCTGTGAGCCCCCAGCACAGTTAAAGGGATAGTTCAGATTATCTGAAGTGGGCTTGTGCGAGGTACTTATCGATAGTCAGTGTATTAGCTACAGTAGATGGAGGCTGGCACGCACACAGTTTTGAGAAGCACCATTATATAAACCTAATATCGCTTTCTCCAAACCAACCAGACTCCATAGGCAAAGTCACTCATTTTACCTCGCAGAACACAGGAGTTGCTGGACTACCGCTGCCTCAATCTGTTAGTTTTTTTTGTCTTATTATGTGACTTTGGTAAATCCACACTAATATTTTCAAAGATCACACAATGTTACACAATGATACAAACAAACTAATAGATCGAGGCAGCGGTAGAGCAGCAACTCCTGTGTTCTGTGAGCTAAAATGATTGATTTTGCCTGTGGAGTTTGGATGGTATGGAGAGATTGAGAGTGGTTTCCTGTCAGAAAAGGTTGTCTGACGGCAAAGTAAAGCCATGAAAATATTCTAAATATCGTGTACACTTCAACTGATGATAATTTTTTCAGGTATACCTTTTACCTTTAAGTAGCTAAATTACCTTTTGTTGTGGATCCCTGTCCACAGGAGTTTTTTGCCTAACTTCCATGCTGGTGCTCCTCTCTGCTACTCTTAACTATGGGCGTGCTGATGAACACCTACTGTCAGTAATACACTGACTGTTGATAAGTACCTCATATACCCCCACGTCAAATAATCTGAACGAAGAAGAAGTATCCACTTCATTACCATCAGACTGAAGGGCAGCTTCTTCCCTCAGGCTGTGAGACTGCTTAATTCATCCTGAGCACTCCTCCGTATAAATTAGTTTGTTCTACATTTTTATTTATCTCTTCAGCCAATTCCAATCAAACAAACAAGATGAAAATACATGGAAATCTCGTTATACAACCTTGTTGCAAACGGTAAATAAATCACCTTGTATCCTTGAACTATCCCTTTAATTCAGCCTATATGAGGGTTTATGTACCATAGTCTCGTGTGTGCATCTCTCTGCACCCTGCACATGTGTCTGTGCAACATTTGTGCCTCATCACAGAGCTCACGCCCAACAGATGTCTTAATCACACACTGCTTCCTTACCTCCCTCCACCAAAAACACCCCCATGTGTCCCTTGTTATATCCAGACAGTATGTCACAGGGTTAAGCGTGCCACGGACTAAGTGTACGACCACTGGCACTTGTTTAATATTAGTTACAACATTTTTAGAACGGAAATAAGGGGGCCTACAGAGCTAAACTGACGGCTAAACAACAGTGCAACTATGTAGTCTGATGCACCCCATTCAGAGATTTTAATTGGAGATGAAATCGGAGACCATGTTCCTGTCCACCCCAGCCCCCTCCTGTGTAATGATAGCTGGCACAAGCAGGAAGGAAGCAGCAGTAGACATTAGGGGAGCCAAATAGCCATGCATTGATGGACAAGTCCTTTCTCGTCATCGGGTCTATTAATACCTCTAACTCACGTGTTGTGTGTCAAAAAAAAACAAAAACAAAAAAAAACCAACAAGAAAACTGTACAGACCATGACACAGTTTTCTAAAACAACAGTAAGATATCAATAAGATTTTACCAGAGGGAATATAACAGATGAGGAAACAGATGAGAGTATATATCAGAAGAACAGATTCTTTTGTTGTCGTTCACAAGCTGTTTCCCGATGCTAACTTGATGTTCCACTCACAGTCTGAGTGTTTGAGGTCCTTGTGTATCTAAGAGAGTCCTGCTGTCTTAAATTACACTGCAGGATCAATTATTTGATTATTTTATTTTCAGAAGAATTAAAAAAAACAGAAAACAGATAACACAACAACACCAATAAAAATAGACTAACACAAGGCAGGGGTTTTGTTAAAGCAATCAAGATGCTGTGAAATGTCACTGTCGCCTTTGAACAGCTTGAAATCAGACCTGTATTACCAACAGCTGGAGCAATATTTCAAATGATTTATAGAAGAAAAAACACCCCTCTTTGTCAAAAACAAAGAATACAAGGTACCATGTGGAAGAAAATGGCCAAGGCCCTGTGTCTCATGTGAAAAAGTAGAAAAAGCCTTTATGACCTAATCTGGAGAAAGACAGTATAATTGTGTATTATATATCTTATAACTGCCTCACCATAGCACACATGTAGATGTATCAGAGCCATGCTGCACTCTTCCTCTTTACATTCAAAGTATAAGGTTGATCATTTATATTTTTGATGTCAACAAATCCCAGTTTGTTCTTATTAGATGACCTTTTACTGTGATCTGAGAGAAGTGGAAAATAGGTCAGTTTTACCCCCAGTCGCTATGTTTCTTTTGCTGCTTACAAGGTTCATTATTAGAAAGCAGGTCAGCTCAATTTGTGTGAATCATTATGTGAATTATTAACATTAAAATACTCTGTTCCTGGCAGTCTTTCCAGTGGACAGACTGATAAACTAAAATCCATTTTAAAAGCAGGTGTTTTATGGTAGGGCCATAATTTTTCCACAGTAAAGTCCACCATCACTGAGACTCTTTTCTGATTTACTTGGATCAACTGGAATGAGTCATTTATTCATTTATTATCAGTGATTGCCACAGACATACACTACAGCACTTGCTTTGATTCCATGACAGAAAAAAAGCGACGTACAGCACCAGTCAAAGGTTTGGACACATTTCTCATTAAATGTTTTTTTCTGCTTTTAAAAAAAAAAAAAATGGAATAGTTCAGATTATAACAACAGTGTGCAAAGCTGTCAACAGGTACATTGGAGAAAACCAGGGTTTGACAGTAAAAAGCAAAAAAGCTTTTGCACACTATTCTGCACTTGTAATTAAAGATAAAATTACAAAGACAGTCTGCAAGACTCTTTTTTTTTAAAGATTCTTAAAAAGCAAAAACATTTCCCCCATTTTCTTGTCTTCTTACTACATAATTCCTATTTCACAGTTTTGATGTCTCCAGTATTAATCTACAAAGTATGTGTGTGTGTACATATATATATATATATATATATATATATATATATATATATATATATATATATATATATATATATAAAACGCTTTTGCAACATGTGACATGTTGCTTCATCACCATGCACATGTATGCTGCAGTTTATTTTTGAGGCAATACCACCTATAGAGTCTTCATGGCGTTAATACTCAGCAGTGACCCGAATGTGCATTAATTTGCAGCTGAAAACGGTCCAACAAATGCACTATTTTCTCCTGTTGGCTAAAAACCACTGTGCCCTGCTGTTTTACCTTTAAGTTGAAACATCTTTTAAAGAAGGATTAGTCACACAGTCCTGAATGATTTGGTGCTTGTCACTGAGTTTTATGATAATTTTATTCTGTCTTCGTCTACATTTTGTGTATTTGCATAAAAGCTCCTTTGGATTTTGTAATGGCGGGGTACATCGTATATACAACGTATAGGATTTAGTGGCATCTAGCAGTGAGTTTGCAGAGTACATCTCATTTCACTCTTTCCCTTCCAAGACCCTACAGTAGCTGTAGACGGATTAATGCATTTCCTGTTTTTGACTTTTAACGGATTTGTTGACAGCAGCACAAATATCAAATATTGCAAATATTATCCTTACAATGTGGTATCAAGGTAATTTTATTATCATCATAAAAAACATAAGATAAGTTGGATAGAGAGGGATAAAGTTGGATTAAAAAAACTAAATAAAGCAATAATAATAACAATGCTGACTAAGAGAAGCCATTTTGACATTATGCGAATGCATATGAATACAATGAATAATAAAGACTGTGAACACAGGCCAACAAATTGTAAAAAGTCAGTTCAACAGTGGAACAATCAGACACTGAATTCTACAATATGTGCACGCTGGAGTTCAGGCAACATCCTCCCTGTGATAATGTGCCAACTGTAGACAGCCGGGTCATCGGGGCACCAATTCCAGAAATCTTTGTGTCCATACAGAGAAATCCATTCATGGCGGCTGAGAGTCCAAAGACAGGCTCCATGTTTGTTCTGCAGAATCCTTCATGTTTGTGCTGATGGCTGGAACGCTTTGGGCAGAAGCTCTCTTGACAACTCAGATCCACTCTCTCTGAATTACATTCTAAGTGCAGTGAAAGTCTGTCTTATCCAAATCTTTCCCTGCAGCTTCTAAAAATGGGCCTGTGCCAGTTGTTTGTATCTTGTAACTGAAGACTATATTGTATCTAAAAATCAAAACTTCCGGACACCACACAGAATCTCCATGATGGTTTCCACGTCAAAGTCATGGTGGGATTATAGGTACAGAAAGCAGTTCTGGAGAAAGATGGTTGATTGTTGAGTCTCATTCCCAAGTTGTCAAATTAACAACATTTTGGGAATGAGACTCAACAATCAATCTTACTGACCTCTGATTGCCAAACGTCTTCTGTTACAAGGGTTGGGTACTGCAACTCTGTGCCAATGTGGCACTAGTTTCCATACAATCGATACCAAAATAAATAAATAAAGAAATAAAACAAAAAAAACAAAAAAACTGTTATTAACATTATAGCAGCATTCTCTCTAGATGACTCTGCTGGCTGGTATCCTTCCATTAGCAAGTAGCTACCTTCAACATGGTTAAAGTACCAAGTTAAATGGCCTAAAGTGTGGCAAACTCAGAACAAACATTTACTTAAATGACAATTCAGTCACTATCTACTCACCCTCATGCTGATTGAAGGTTGGGTTTAGCGTTTTATTCCACCAGTATTCAAACAGTGCTGGAGTTTAGCAAGAAAACATTGTTGAATCTTCCAAACAATTTACATGAATGGTGAACAGTTTTCAAACATAAAAATTAACAACAAAAAAACAAAACCCATAAAATGCCTCCATACTGCTCATGTGTGGTGTAATCAAAGTGTCCTAAAGCCCCGACAAGCCATGATTTTAGCCTAAATCTTCCCTGTAGATCCTTAGCCTGAAGCCACGTTGTTCACATGTGCATGTGCATCGCCTGAACTGGGTGTGTGTGGTGTGTGACAGTGTGTCCGTGCAAGTGAAAGGCATGTTGTGGCTCAAAAGGACACTTGGATTACGACGAGCAGTGTGGAGGCTTTTTCTCTTTTTTACGTTAGGAAACTGGTCACCATTCACTTAAACTGTTTGGGAGATTCTGCAACACTGCTTTCCTGTGAAACTCCAGCAGTGTTCTGTGAACTAAAAAACTAAACCCAACCTTCAATTGGCATAAAAGGTGAGTAGATAATAACAGATTTTTTTTACTACCCCTTTAAAGGTTATCATGGAACTTTTGCCCAGTGATGGCAAAAACTTAATTAAACTTTAATTCTCACGGTATTACGGTGAAGAATCAAAACTGAAAAGCACTGATCACAGGTTGTTAGCTTCACTCTGATGCTTTATATGATCAGGCAGAAAAGAAAGTACCTGACTGAGTTGCCAGACTGTGGACCCTTTACACAAATTATGGATTGGGATGTTGTAATGACACTTGAGTCCACAGAGCAGAAAGACCAGTAACAAGATGCCTTGATGCTGGCCTCTAGGGAGCAAATCCACGCCAATCAGACGGTACCATGCTCCTTTTCTGGGTCTTCAAACTCACTACACAGCTAATGAAGGATGATGTAACTATTAGTCATGAACTCTTCAGACAGAACGCTGGCTCGAATTATCCATAATTCAAGCAATCTATACAATACTTGAGACTGTTCAACGCCACACTTGGGAGGGGCACTGGCTTGCTTTCTGGAATTGCTTCATCTTTCCAATTTGTTCTTCTCCACCTCGCCACTATTCCCGCCACACACTAATCACCGTCTGCCTCTGTGCTTGCTTTCAGAGAAGGTAATAAAACTTGCAAGGTTGTATGCCTCCGTGGTACACAAAGACATGCTCGAGGATTGATTGTGTGGGCTGATGAATAAACAGTTGTTACCTCCTTACATGTCTGTCCATCTCTCACTCTCTCCGTCTCAGACAGTAACTAAGGAGAGATTTTAAAACGTACACCAAGACTGAGTGAGGTCTGCTGAGTGCTCCTCTGCCAGCAAAAATCATCTTTTGGGGAATTATCAGAACATTCTCAAATGGCAACAATATTCTGTCTGTGTCCTCCCACACACAGGGAGGAGTCAAGAAGCTGACTGGCTGGCCTGCTGGCTGGGCTTTGGAGTAGAATGAGTGGCTGTGCCCTGCTGTGCTCCTCTCAGTCTGTTGTTGGTGAATGGTGGCAGGCTCATGGCTACAAAGCTGGGACAGTCACTAAGGTCACCTGGCTCTCAGAGGAAAAGTCAGTGCGAGCAGAAAAGCTCACTGCCATGGGTCTGTTTGCCTGCACTCAGACAATACTCACACACAGAGCTGGAGAAAAGCACACAGAGCAAAGACAGAGATGTGCATTGTGCTGTGCTGACAGAAAAAAACAACAAGAATACTAGTCCAAAGCCACTCGAGCAACTGTGTGAGACTGTATTTACGCACAGTGTGATGCTTTGAACTAAATGTGATTGTCAGCTAGGGGTGGACTATATGACCTAAAATTTATTTTATGTAACTTTTTTTTGTTTTTTTGTGGTGACAATATTATATGGTATTACAATATAATAAAGGATATATAAAACATGATTCTACCTAATAAATAAACAGATGTGTTTATTGGCTCCAAACAATGAAAATTAGGTCCTTTTGTGAAGAGTAGTCTGCCCCATAATGTAGGTTAATTAGTACTGTATGTGATTCATTCTCAGAGTTAGACAAGGGCTGGATTAGGCATCTCAACTGCACTTATTTGGCAGAAACCCCAAAGTATATAAATATAAGTACAATATTCAGTGTATCACAGGGCAGGTCTATCAGTACATTTACATACAGCTGCAGCACACACATAACCAGACAACAAAACCAGCTGAGCTGCTGCAGTGCAAAGTTCCACAAAAAGCCTACTACTGTCGTCATTATCAGGCTTCGAATAAGGCTTAACATTCACAAGATGTCTCTTGACTGTCCTCAATATAACAACATTATTCAAACATATCGTTCCAGCGCCCTGTGCTTGAGGGATAAAATTCGCCGCTGTTCAACAAGATGTTGCTGCCACATTTAAAATCTCAGATAAAATTCCAAGTGAAAGTCCAAAGTGTGCAATAACACTGGAATTACACTTTGTTTGAAACACTTCTGGGTTAAACAGCCTTCCGGTGGATGCAGCTGCATATGATGGATTTACCTTCAACAGCAGGCTGTGGCGAAATGCAACTCTCACAGAGCAGTGAAGAAAGACGGTCAAAATCTTCCCAAATAATTTATCTGAAAACTAACATCAAGTGAGTGAAAACTCGTTCATAGCTTTGCTTTTTAACTTTGTGATCCCTTATTAGGTGACTATATCTGACACATATGGCTTCAGCCTCCTGCTGGACTTGCACACCAGTCAGCTCTGAATGCGAACAGAATATGGAATCTGTCTCAGCTTAATAGAATGACTCTGAAAATACTAAATGACTTGCTTTAACACATTTTCAGTAGTTTATAATATGAAGAATTGTAAAATATCACTTCCATGAGGCTGTTCAGTCAGACAGTGACAGATCACAGGCCATGAACTCGGCAGCTGCAGCGAAGTTGACGTTGCTGCGCAGGTTTTGTTCATTTTAAAGTTGGTTAACTGGTATACTGTACCGCCCATCACTGTGGGGCGTTGTAGGATTCTGGCTTCTCTCGTCTGTGCTAACCTGTAGCTGTTAAGTTAGCAGCAGTTGTAGCATGGATAATGTTAGCTGCTTTAGCCTCACCCTCTACACCAGAGTTCACCATTATGAATGGGTGCTACACAGTGACTTAGTACGTCTGCTAGGTCACATGATTGCACAAAGACTCAAGGGTAGCCCTTTTTTAATAAATTTGCTGATTTATCCTTGCTATGCCAGTTTTAGCATTAATATGGGTCTGAAATTTACTTGCCCCTATAACAACTGTTTAATTTATTTGTGATTATCTAATAACTTAAATCAATTTTCATGTTTAATTTAGCTGCATTGCCTAAAAAAATCACAGAAAACAGTGAAAAATGTGCATTCCACTTTTTCAAAGTACATGGCTATGTCTTTAAATGTCTCGTTTTGTCAGTCCATAACCAAAAGATATTCAGTTTAATATGATAATTGAAGAGAAATGAAGAAAAATGGGAAATCTCCATATTTCAGCTATTTTTTGCATGAAACTACTTTAACTATCAAAATAGTGTAACAGTTTAATTAAACGGTTCTTTTTTCATGTTAATGTGTATTTTCAGACATTTTTCGCAAGATAAGTGAAAACTTTATTTTCACCTGCTGGTGATTACAGAGGACAAGTCAGTGGATTTCATTTCAATATTTCATGGCATTCCATCCGATAGCTGTTTTAGACGTTTAACTAAATGTCAACCTGCTGCTGGCTTAATAGAACATGTCAAAAGATCACGAAAGCAAGTAGGCTTCATTCTCTGGGGAGTGTGTATAACAGTAAAAAAAAAAAAAAAGTATTTGTAATCCACCCAGTAGCTGCTGAGAAATTTTAATGTGGACCAAAGTGACCAACTGACAAACACTACACCACAAACATGGCTACTCAACTTTAGAATGTACTGCATGAAACTTTTAAACAACTACCAACGTTACAACTATTTTTTTTTTCATACTTGAGATACACATGTGTCCAAAGGCTGTAATAACCTGCAGGAATCAATTGTCTTCTCTAGTCTTGTATTGTTTTTCTGCAGCATTCTAATGTTTACTAGGATAAGGGCTTGGATGAGCAACGGTGGGTCTGAATAATTTATGTTACAGGGGATAATAAGCATAAAGTGAGAGTAAAAAGGGTAGGGCAGTTGTGTTTTTCTTTGCACATACTGTAGAGGCACATACAGCAAATAGACATTTCTGGAATTGGAGACAAAAGTGCATAGAGGCGATTACAGTGAAAGGAATGAACTTTTGTACACCGTGGCAACATTACTGTAGCAGGAATTGAACCCCAAGGCGAAAAGGAAATGCGAGAAAAAGACGGGATGGCAAAGAAGAGATTAATGTCAAAGCAATTCAATGGACTGCTTTGATTCAAAGGGTACTTTTGACACCGACACACATAGCAACTGTACATGTTTGTGTGTATGTGGACGTCTCCAAGTACTCCAGTGTGTGACAAAATGATAGGTGCTATTAGATTCATCAGACAGAGCGTTTCCCCGGCAACAGTGTCTTACCCTTCTCCTCCGACTTTGGTGATCTTGAGGCGAAAGTCCACAGAGTTCAGATTGGGCGGCTTCCACTTCAGGATGTCGTCGCACCTCCCGGCCTTGTATTTCTGCAGAGACACCCAATTTCAAAAAATTAATAATGTGGCACATTTGCCGGGAATAAATACATATTAAAGCTGCTTTCATGGAACAAGGGTGACACTGTGTTTTCATGAGTAGCTGTTCATTTTTGTCAACCCATAACTGTGCAGACTCAATGGCTGGGTAATTTGTGAGCTGAGCAGAATTTTTAAGCACCAGTCACAGTTAATGATCCTCATACAAATTAGGCTCCATTATGATACACTGTTGGTATCTAACTATCTAGAGCAGCAGCAAGATGTAAAAATGATTTGATCTTAGGTTAAAAATTAGTCTCTGGGTATCAAGAACGTCATGAAATGCAAACAGAAAAAGAGAGCTAATTAAAGAATTTGTTCAAGTACTCCACATTTGAAATAAAATGATTGTAAGTGGATTACTTCATGGTGGGAGCACAATAATAGATATGTTAATGCATTACAGGCTGACAAATGATAATTCAACCTGGTTGCATGTTTCACATCACCACTGTGTGCTCAATGTGCGGCAAACATATGACACATAACCAAACAACATGCTTCCCTCCATCACTTTGATTATTTATGCGTGCCTGACATTTCAGAGGACATGAAACAAGTGCACTGAAACATGAGAAATGTAAAGGCATGACGGGTGGAGGCGGGAACAGATGATCAGACTCCGTCACTGTCAGGTTGCCCGGTAACAGAAGTCTACTCCAAGGAAAATGTGTGGAAAACAAGACAGGATTCCTCAGGAGAACCTGCACTGTCACAGTGCATGGCCAAATAAAGCGTTCCTGACTCCACCCACGTATGCCCCTATGGCAGGACTTTAAAAAAAATAAAAACTTCAAATCATCATCTGCAGAAAGAAATATACCACTACTTGTCAGAAAAGCTACCCTACTCCTCCACAAACACAAGGCCTGGTGTCTGAGTTTGGCAAGCTGTTGGAGTTGCTGAATAGCATGAAAATCCTGCAGCCTGACAAGTTTCCTAATGGTGTTCAGTCAAATCAGGGTCAGTCCCAGTGGAAATTATACTCATGTTGTATGATTCTGCCTCCCACAGTTTATGTCTGATGATAAAGTTCAGTATCAGTCCAGAAAGAAATGGGTTTTGTCTGCTTCAAACCATGCAGGTTGTATAACATGTTGTCTGACCCTGTCTCAAGGCAAACATGTTTACACCTACATCACCCTGATCTCTCTCCAAGAATCCTCTCTTTTGGGTGTCTTAGTAGTTTTGACACAATGATGCACACAAGTGGGGATAAATGATGCATGTGTTTGGATAGTCTCTCCTATCACCTGACCTGTGTTTTCCCTTTCTCTTTATGTTTTGTTTGCTCCACTTAGGGGTCGCCACAGCGGATCAACTACTCATTAGCAGCCCAGGCCCCACCCAGTCCAGTATGGAACCACATATTTGATTTGGCATAAGCTTTTTTTCCCCTTTTTTTAAAAATGCCAGATGCCCTTTCTGACACAGGCCTCCCCATTTATCCAGGCTTGGGACCAGGCAATTTGTGAACCAATTTAGGAATGCACTGACTTGTGCATCGCCATTGGCTGCTGAACCGAGGTAGTGTCATGCCTAAGGACATTTCGACATGTGGACAGGGGGAGATGGGGGTTGAACCGCTGACCCTGTGATCTGCAGATGACCACCTGAGTCACAGCCACCCCTTGACCTGTGTCTCCTTTAAGAAAAAAAAAAAAATCAAAAACCAAAAGGAACAAATGTTAGCTTCATCATCAAATCACGTTGGATTTCTTTTGATTTCATGATGATGCCATTTCTTGTGGTCTTCACTCTTCAATACCACTAACAACATGCTGTCTCACCATGACACCTACACCTGGTGCACAGCAGCATGGAGCAAAACGCATTTTCTTGCGCCCATGTTGTGTAAGCAACAAAAGCACTTGCGTCCATCTGTGGGCCCATGACAGTAGAAAGCAATTGTACCATTGACCAACAAAAATCTGGTCTCATGTCAATAGCGCAGTATTTTCCTGCAATTTAAAAGGCGCAATATTCAGATCATAAGATGCACTAACAGAGGTGGATTCACAACATGCTTATACTCTTTTTAAAAAAAGAGATCCTGAAATAGTGCCGCAGTGAAGGCACACCTCTACACTGCCTTTGGTGTTTTTACACTGACCCAAGCAGCGCCACCAAAGCATGTAATTTTATACAGTGCTCGGGCGTTGGTATCAAAAGAGCCGTGACATAACACAATAGTGCACGTGTCAATAACTGATTCTGGTCATCTTCTCAATACTTATCACAAATAGAGCTGCCAACCTCATGAATTTATAACATAAGGCTTTTTATGTGTTTCTGGATAAACAGGGTTTCGCCTCTTCTCCAACATTTAAGTTAAAAAAATCACCTCGTGTGGTGATTGGCAGGGAAGGTTTCTCTCCTGTCTGTCGATGTGTCTGTTTAGTGCATGTTGTGTTGTGTTTGTGTTGCAGAAAGAGTTTTACACTTTTACGCAGACGTCAATTTGGCTCTGTTACTAACTCTGCTGGTGGATCTGAGGCGGAACGAAAATTACCCCCCATTCTGCCTCCGTAAACTTTATACAGACAGTGAGCTGAAATCAAGGTGAAACATTCACACCTAGAACAGGCTGTAAAAAAAGGGGCTACAGGGACGCCCAGCAGCACCCCATCTCAGTTAAATATTGTGCATTTGCTCATACGCAGTCAAACTGAGTTGTTGATGGGACTGGGAGATGGCAGAGGGTACACTGGCCAAGGATCACATACCTGTCCCTCAGCAAATATGAATACTACGGCAAACTTTGCTTATCTCACAAAGCTGTGAGAGACATCTGTAATTTCCTGTCACTAAAATGCCAGCTGTCCATGTGCACTCCCCGTTGCTGTTGTCAGCACCACATTTCTTTGCAATTGGGACATTCCAGCATCCCCTGAGTTTTGGCACAAGCTGATCCGTTTCCTCAGCAGGAGACTGTCTGATTCTTCACCTTACCAAATATGCCATTTACATAGCAATGCCCCAGGTGAAGGCACTCGACTTTTGAGAGGCAATGGGAGATGACACCTTGATTAGTTTCAGTCATGTTAAGCTCAAAACACACTTATAATTAACTAAGCGACAAAACACAATCTCTTTGCACTTTGCACCTTACTTTGTGCCCATATGCTACTTAACTGTCAAAGCTGCCCATGCAATACAGATTATTTGAACAGGACCCTAGCAGTGTGTCAGCTGCCGACAATCAAACACAGACAGGAACCGCCCCTCCAGACAGCTGAGATTAAAAGAAGCAAAAACTATTAACACTAAATTTAGAAAAAACAAAACAAAACAAAAACTCACATTTTTATAGCAGAAAGGGACGACTGTGACTAAATGGTTCCAGATGAACTTAAATGCACTGAGTTGAGAAATTATAACTTGACTTGACTTGAGCTGCCTGTCATTTTAGGTGTAAAGTGAAGGGAACATGAGTGTGGCGTGTCCTTCTGCTTTGTCCGCAGTGGAGCTCTCCGTGTGGGAGGTGGCCTTCCTGTGCCTTTGAAACCAGCACACTCCACAAAGGCTATTCACCGCAGTTAGCTAGAGAGCAGGAAAGGAGGGCATGTCTCTTTTGAAAAAGCCCGACAGAGTACATCTTTTCTTCTGAAAACGTGGGAGTGGAAAAGGAACATTCTTCAATGCAGTTAGTTATGCTGCGCTGCACAGGCATCAAATCACCTCTTATGAATTGACTTATTCCACTTATGTAGCTCTAATGAGAAACAGTACATGTATGCGTCTGGTGATAACATCCTCTGCAATTATATATATGTAAGCGAAAGAAATATGGTATCAACTTCTGAATAGCTAAAAATACACAGGCAGATAGCGGTCGTGGAATGAAGCCCAGTGCTTAAGTGAAAGCACGACTGAGTCAATGTAAAAACTCAGTACTTTAATTCCATTTGATTCAACTGTGTACCTCTACTTTAATACATCTCAACAACAAATTTATTGCTTTTTACTTCACCACGTTTGTCTGGAAGCTTAAGTTTGTCATCACTTTGCAGATTTGAATATTTTAAACCATTCCTGTCCAGTGAAACTATGTATTTCTGTCTAAACTGAAGGATCATCTGGAAAATGCATCATCACAAAGCTGAAAACAACCGATTTTAAATGGCTGCATCTGGGAGACTTGTTAACTTCGGTTGATGCTGGACAGTGTGTTTTCAAATCGCAGTAATCAAACACAGTTCTAATTATAATTAAAATCTGAATTTGTAATACTGTGGTTTATCATGAAACTGGTAAGAGTCTTCGCTGTGGTTAAACAAGAACAGCATTTGTAAACAACAGCTCATGAATGTCAGCACGGGAAAATCCACAGCCCAGAGGATCTGTTGAGGCTTGTTTCTAACCCTGTGTGTAAAAGTGTTGAAGCCACATTTTCAACCAAACTGAAATTTGCTTTAAATGAATCTGAGCCAGCAGAGCCATAGCAACAGCACCATGAAAATCCAATCAGGCTGCAGATAAAATAAATAGGCGACCTTCAAATTCATTCCTAAATGAAAAAGTGCCGCCAGTTGCACTCGCTTTCATTGCTATTGTTAGTCTTGTCAATAAGTGACTGCACATACAAAACAAGAGCTTCATTACTGAGGTGCAAAACAGACCTTCAAACCCGAACCTTGCATTCTGAAACACATCTCTCATCTATCAAATTCATTTTCATGTAATGATGTTCCATTGCATATAAATTACCTGCTGTTTCAAGTTAGAAATTCAAAGGCTGAGGGGAAGAAAAACTGAGGGAGATGCACAGTGTGAGAGCAGAAGTGCTGCTCTATGTTTTCTTAAATTCTTAAATAAGTAGAGGGTAAATGCCCAAACAAATTACCTTAATTACTTTATAACAAATCAATTACTTGAACTGTCTTTGGAAATATGCAAGAACATCTTTCTGGTAGTAGATAATCTGACAGCCACCACACATGGAGTTACAAGGTCTAGCAAAACTCTTTAACCCTAAAATAATCTACAGCTCATTAATCTTTCCCTACTGTGAATAAACAGCATACCTGCAAACACACACAAGATATCATGTATTTAACTATTTAGAGTGTGCAACTACATAAACACGACTTAAACATAGAAAACTGATTTAGAATAGCTGTTTTGTTATTAATTAAAAACTCTGAACAGTTATTCAAACTGTAACTTGGAGCTTCCTTGTAAAGTTTTCTTGTAAACAGAACAAAAGTTATCCTAAGGTTTAGTGTTTCTCCACAAAACATTTTGTTTCTGAGGAATGTAATGATACCAAAAACTCAAGGTATGACAAGTCCACAATACAATATTTAAAACAACAAATAGAAATAACGACTTGAAAAAAATTGACGTGTGCAGCATATTTTGTCTACAAAACTTGTTTTTCTGCTTTTCTTCTTGAATACAGTAAAATAAAAGTAGCCAGCCATAACCAAAGCATGTGGGGGAAAAAATCAATGGCATGAATTGTTTGTTTGAATTATTCTTGCACAATATGTTCAGTTTTTAACAGAATATCATGATATTTAATATATTGTTACATCACTATTGATTCCCTGAGGTCTGAACGGTGTTGAAAGCTTTTCCTTTGCTTAAAAACCTTTTACAAAAGCCAATTTTAAAAATATTTTACATCCTACAATGTTTAAAGCGGTGTTGACTACAATCATTAAAGGGTCACTGCCACCAATTTACAATGTTTTTATCTATTTTTATTTTATTTAGCCTCAGTAGTTTCTGGTGATGCAAATAATTTTGTATTTTTGGGATGAGGCTGTGAAAAATCAGCTACTTAAACTTCTATTGCATAATAAAGGTATGAATAAAGTTTTGTTTGTGTGCCGCCTAACAGAGGAATACTTAGCAATTGCACATCCAGAAATGAGTAGTGCAGTCCAAACAATGAGATGGAGCCGTAGATGGCATATTAAATAGGTTGAATCCCTACTGAAAATATGATCTATGGTTGAAACGAGTTCAGTTGAAGTTCAGTGACATTTTGCTCAATTTATTCATTATGAACGTCTTCCACAAGATTAATAATGGTTTCTTACAATTCATAAATGGACACTGATGCATACAGCGAAATTCAGCACGAATTTGAAGTCTAATTAATATGAAACATGCAAACAAAACAGGTTTTTCAGCTCGGAATATAAATTTCAAAGGAGGACACCGCGGCTGTAGCGTTGTGAGTGTAAGTGAGTGTTTCAATTTAGCATGCTTCCTTCATCTCTAATGACATCATAGTAATTTAGGATAAATTACAGCAAATATATTAGATTTTTCCTTTTTATATTTAGCAAACAGCAATGTGTTTATTCAGAAAACAATACCCCTGTCAGTCTGCATAATAAAAACCTCACTGTCAACAGTTTTCATTTCTTCTACAGAAAGTTGTTCCGAGGGAAAACTGTTGAGTAAAAGGAACAAAAATGTGTGTTTTTGTATTTTGGTTGAATCCTTCTCTATCCTGTTTCTATTTTTATTATTTCTATCCTGAAACTTTTGTCTAACTCTCTCAGTAACTTATATTTTGGTTGCTGCTTACTTCTTAAATGTTTCCTGGACTCTTATCTCTTGTTTAAGAATTCAGAGTATAACGAACTCTTATAAATTGTGCCAGCTTTCAAAAATACCAGCATGTGACTGCAGGCATCACCAACAGTGCAGCTGTGCAAGCACGGCTGGGCTGACTCTGCAGTTTTATATTTCTACTTTCTACTGAACCTTTTTGGTGACAAAGATAAAAACTCAAAGTAGTCTGCAAAACTGCCGCCTAAGACTTTACAACTTCCACAAGCAACAGCATTTTTAGCATACCCCAAATTGGACACAGAAAACACACCAGCAGTGCTTGCCCAAGCATGAATGGGACATTAAAGCTCCTCAAAAAACCTGGAATTCAGAGAATAAAAAAGGAGACAGGTTCATCAAAATAATCAGGGATTACACTTGTTGCTTGACAGGTTATCAGTCAAACACCTTTGGGGATGCTATTGTAATGAAACCACAATTGGCATCAGTTAAACAATAGAAGTTTGTTGTTGCTGGTAGGACCAAACTGTAGCCTTTCCCTGATGTCAAAATGGGGAAATAAATAACCTGGAGGGGGAAGGGAGGCCAACTATTAGAGTCTAGGGAGAGAGCAGCAAACAGACAACTTGACAAGCTATTGAACGGCTGTACATCAGAGATTTGTTACCCTTTTAACGTCCAGAAATAGCCAGGTTGTGTTTGACTGAGTACAATCCATATTTCTGCAAGAAGAAATAGGGCCCTATCATGTTCACTTTGCCTCAGAGTACAGGGACAATAACACTGTCGAAAACACTGAACCAGATGACTAAAATGTGGAACCATAACTCTTTGTCAAGCACAGTTTCAACAATCCTTCTAATTAGTGCTGTCACCAGGGGATCATGTAATCGCTTCAGTGTGTGTGTGTGTGTGTGTGTGTGTGTGCGTGAGTGAGTGAATGCATGTTTCTTTTCATGCTGCAATCTTCCTTGTAAATCTTGTGAATCCCATTTGTGCTGTTTACATCTTCTTTTCAGAGGTGGAGAATTTTCCCTGAAAAACTGACAGCCACGTATAGTGTGACCTCAGTAAATCCTGCTGAATACATTATTAACCTCTATTAACATGCCTCCTTTTATTATTTGTGCAATCCTCCCTTAGATGCATATGCAATGATTAGGGAGGCGAATGACATGCCAACTGTGATTGCAGCCTTGTGTGTGTCTGCTTGATAAATACAGCTCATATATTTGAGGCACAATGTGTCACATCTCCGCCTGAAAACACGGTCGACAGAGAGGCTAATGGGAACATTATTAGTTGTGCAGTTACGTAGGGCTGCAACTAACAATCATTTTCATTATAGATTAATGTACCTTTAATTTTCACAATTAATCGATTAATCATTTTATTCATTTGCAAAACTTTCTCTTCATGATTTCAACTAAAATGATCACTTTTGTCAAATCTTTTGTGGTTCTGGAGTTTCCCTCTAGACACCGTGTCTGCTGTTGCCTGCTGACAGTGACAGCATGGATAACTGAATTGACGACGTTACATATTGAGCCTCAGTAACTGATGAAGGGTCCTTTTAGGATGGCGATATTAACGCTCTTCAAACTTTACATAGTAGTTAGATGTTGGTTGTGGCAATAGACAGAAATAAATAATGGGCGCCCAGTAAATCTATGTAGAGTGTTTGGTCTCAGACAGGGGCATTCTACAGCATCTGGCACTTTCAAACTATGATTTGTGCAGCTGAGAAGTGCACACACACACTTTTCCACTTGTTCGACATCCTCACCAAAAGAAATGTTACATAAAAAGTACATCTAAAAGCAGAAAATTGTACACTTCTTTTGGCAGCTTGTGTTCAAGCGTGCTCATACTGTAAGGAGATTCCACTGCAGCAATGGCTGCTTGTTCTTCTTCCAGTACTTCTCTGGATTTGTGTATAAAATACCAAAAATATTGTCAAGAATGGTTATCAAATTTCCTTTCTGTTTTCAAATTGCTTCTTTTCAACCAACAATCCAATACCCAAACACTCTCCATAAAACAAAGACAAAGAAAGCAGCAAATCCTCTGGGCACCATGAATGCCTGCACAAAATTTAATTGTTACTGTAGCCATTTGATACTTTGATACACATGGTGGACAGGTTGGGAAATAAGCACCAGCCACAAGCCAAATGCTGGTAAATTATTAAAGCAGCTGGTAGATTTGAGACACAAAATAACGATTTACTATTGACTGATGGATGAATTTGAACATCTATCTGTCAGTGGCTGATAGATGTTCACATATTGAAAAGTCAATTTCCCACCCTGGTGGTGGACACTGCCATTCCTTGAGCCGTGCTGCTCACATGGCCAACATGTTTAACTGAGAATTAGACATTTCTTTGCATCTGTAATGGATGCTTTCCATATACTGCTTTATCTTTGCTTCAAAAATATGGCATACTGCAGCTAAAAATTATACTGAATTTGTTTTGAGGTTTCTAAGTTTAGGTTGCCTCCCTCGCTGTCTCTCTCACTATGGTCTGAAATGTTTTGACTTTTGTGGGAAATGAGTAATAAATAAATCATAGCTATTCCATCATTCTAAGAACAGTTTACGAGCAATGATATGAGATATACAACAAACCGAGGCAAGATCTGCAGCACAATTATTAATAAATACTTGAGCCTCTGCTTCACATCAAAAGGCTGACGAGTCTGTAATTATACACATATACCATCGTAATCACAGATGTGGTGATCGTGACAAATTATATCAGAAGCCATCCGTAATAAAGAAAATCTTAATAACTGTAGGAAGTATAATTCTGTTGAGGAAAAAAACAGCTTGCTTAAGGGTACACTTCAAGATACGATAGGCCTGATTACAGTGAGTTTTTTTTCTAACTCTCATTTTAATAACAGCTTTTTTGCTCCGAGGCAGACTTATTGTTTAGGTGTGCTGCAGATTATAGATAAAAGGCTGGACAAGTCCAACAAATCTGCTCCTCCAACAGGGAGAAGCTCTTTCTGTTACAACTCAGACACACTGGCCACATTTCTTTGAGAGTAACATGGACACTGTGTGTGTGCGTGTGTTTTGGTGTGAATGTGTAAAATGGTATCGTTTGTCTTAGAATAAACAAGGTTGAGGAATAACGGGACGGGGGACGTTAAATAGTAAATCTTGAGGTAAATTGTCTGGAGTTATGACACATGGATACTCTGAAGAATAGCAAAGCCCACATAAAATGATTATATTGATTCATGAATCACATAAAATGCACAATAACCAACGACTTCACATCCTAAACCCACATATCTGTCTCAGATCATTTTTCACAAGATGATTCAAAATCTTCAGCTTCACTGGGTCCAAAATTTATATAAATCACACCTTCTGTACCAAGTTGTAGTTTATAGTACAGTTGGAATGATTTAAGATAAAACAAATAAAAGAACAGTGTAAGGAGAACAAAAATTCTTTGTACTCTTTTTTTACAGGGATCACCATCTGGAGTGCACTCCCATAAGCAATTCTGCCATCTGTGGCGACGGTTCTGTTATAAATTCAAAATCTATCTGATGTTCCCTAAACAAAGCGAACGTATTCCAAGGACACCATGTGTTGTTTGAGATAACAGGCCCGGTGACTGCAGGCTGCTGCAGTTTCAACCTTTGTGCTAATATTAATGGACACACACAGCAGCAAGACCCTGCTGAGATTAACCCCGAGACCGCCCTAATCCCATGCACACAAGGAGAGATTAACATTGTAGTGGCTGACGTAGTGATTGAGAAAAATCAATGACTTTGGAAAACAATCACAATGTGAGGCAGTGTTATTGGCCCCCTACTAACATTAATGGTTGGGAGTACTGTTGGTGATAAAAGCGTTTAAACTCATTATCAAGCTGTTGCATTTGTTGTAAACTGCTGTGAACGGGCCTTTAGTAAAAGAGTAATGTGCTCGTAAAATGTATCGTATATTTAGTGTGAGGCTGGAAGCTCAGACATCTTGTACTAAAGAAAAACCCTGTGAGTTCTTTTATGGATGAGAGGGAATTTCACACCCCAGCAATTATGTTATTTTTTTCTCTCCTGACACTGATTCCAATACCTGAACTCAAAGTATCTGTAGATTCGGAGTACATGTCTCACAACAGTGCTGTCTATTTTTCCCCTCACAAACCAAAACTTATCTGCTAAAAATAATGTTACATCTGTCCTCAAAATTGCTTTTATACACACCAACATCAGCATGCCAATGACAATGCTTAAAATGCCTAAAAATTAGGTCTGTGTCCTACACCCGACACATAGTGGTGCAAGGAGCAGCACAGACATGAAACAGTATGTAAATTTCATATCACGATTATAGAGACCAAAATTATCACGGTTATCAGTATTATTGTAGTTTTGTTCAAATGTGCTAAAAATGTTTAAAAAGTACTGAAATCATTTCACCAAGTTTTATTTTGATGTCAGTGTTTTCACAAACCCACGTTGCTGGTGTGATGGTGTCGGGAGACTGTTGCTAACTTTGGTCGATGCTGGACAGTATTTACTGTGAGTTTTTCAAAGTGTGGTAATCAAACATTGTTGCAGTTTTAAACGGTAATACTAATCATCAGGAATTTTATCGCAGTCACTTTGTTTCTTTTTTAGGTTGTCTTTCTTCCTTTTGAAAATTGGCCACCATTGACAGACGTTGCTTGGGACACTCTGCAGCGTTGTTTTTCTGTGAAACTCCAGCAGTGTTTTGTGGACTAAAAAACTAAACCTGACCTTCAATCGGCATGAGGGTGTGGAGGTAAGCACTGAATTTTCATTTCTGGGTGAACTATGCCTTTAACCAATCTCCCCTACTGCTGTCCACTGTGACAGAGTGTTTGGCTGACAGCAGCCTGGCAGGTGAGACTCTGCGTGGCGTGTATTATATACGTGACAAATTAATATACCCCCCCAAATGTCTGGCCGATACTCAATCCCCCTTCATAATGTCGGTATCCGTGCCAATATGTGCATCCTCATCATAAATCTGACTTATGTGCAGGTGGCTCCTGGTTGGCAACACCTCCACATGAAAATGAGAAACACCATCAAAACATCACGGCCCAAGACTCTCTGTTCTTTCATACTTAATGAATTTGGCTAAATTAAATTAAGCAATTAAACATTGTTTCTTAGTGAAGAGGGAAAAACAATGGAGCTCTACAATGCCCCAAAGGAGAATGTGTTTCCACATAAAGAACATCAAGTCTTCACTCTAGGAGGTGGCATTAAGAGCTCCCCCACAAACCAACATGATAGCTCCCACTGCTCAGCATCCGTCACAAATAATGGCTTATTTACATAGGTTGGCATGTGAGAGAGATTTTAAACAAGAGCCGCTGTGTCAATCAATAATCCTATGACACAAGCTAAAGGTCAAAAAAAGTGAATGCATTTTAAAACATGCAGTAAACCACATAATGACAAACTCTTTATATTCAAGATGACCAGAACAACATCAAACATGGACGGTTTGAAGACACTCTGACTGTGCACGGCTCATTATTGGTGACTGGCTTTTGCCGTGTGCTGCAGACTAAACAGATGGAGCACAAATATATCGCAAAATCAGAAAATTGTACTCGTTGCCTTTTCAAATATTTTCTTCCACTAAGTCTTTTTCTCAAATAAAAGAGATAAAAGTGCCAAAAGCAGCAATGCTCCTTGTCCCCCTTATCTGCCTCGAGCCAATTCTTCCCTGTAAATATTTAATAACCTCTACAGATACACACACAGCTGGAAAAGGACTTGTCAAGGATGACTTTTGTCTCTTGCTATCTTTTGGAGTCTCATACAATAGTGATGCTGAGGGCTAAGAAGGAGAACAAGACAGTAACAGACATTACCAAGGACTATTTTCAAACAGACCTACAAACAGCAGGCACAAGTCACGCCTATTTGCATTTTGTGTGTTACGGTGTTAAGTGTTGTGTCTATCACCCTGCCATCACCAGGCCTGTGGTTGTTAAGGACTGTTATTATTATTATTTAAATTTGCCTCTGCTGCTGTATTTAAGCACTTGCAAAGCTTGTTGTGATGATACCAAGGCCACTGTTTCACAGTTGTTCTCATTAGCCCAGTAAGGTTAGATGCCTGTGAATAAAATTAATCCAATTTAGAAAGGAATTACTGTTGGTTTAATATAAAAATCCTTGTGTTATAATCTGTCTAAAAGGGATTATTTGGGATTATTTTGTGCCAAACCCACAGTTTGGAGAAGCAGAAAGGGAGCACCAGCACAGAAGCTAAGCAATGTACTGCTGTTGACAGGGTCAGCAACAGGTACAACAAGTATTTTAGCCACTTAAAAAAGGGTGTAATGAAAAAAATCAATATCAGTTTAAGTGTACATTATATTTAGAATATTTTCACCCTTTTACTTTGCTGTCACACATCCTTTTCTGATGGGAAACCCCTGTTACATAAGACAAATATTACCCTCTCCAAACGCACCAAACTCCATAATAATTTGTGCTATTGCATGAATTAATTACACAGAATTATACATTTGAAACACTACAATAACACAAATAAACTAACAGATCGAGGCAGTTGTAGACCAGCAGCTCCCATGTTCTGCGAGGTAAAATCACTCATTTTGCTGATGGAGTTTGGTAAGAGCAATATTTAGCTTTTATAACTGTGGTTTCTTGTCAGCTTGACAGCAAAGTAAAGCAAAGAAAATGTTCTAAAAGTAGGATACACTTAAACTGATTGGGACCTTTTTTAGGTGGCTAAAATACCTTTTGTTCTTGACCACATCCACAGCAATACATCACTTAGCTTCCATGCTGCCACTCTTCTCCATGCTTGCCAACCCTCCTGTTTTTTTCAGCAACTTCCATTTTCATTGTCCTCTCCTGGTTTCCTTCCGGGGTCGTAATTCACCTGTATTTCTCCAGATTGATGACAATTTTTCACACCTTTTTTTTTGGTTTCATTATCACAGCCTGATTCTGGCGAGAAAGAGCAGCCTAATTTCTATTACCTAATATATCAAAATGTGTATAATGTTAATTTTCTATGTTATTTAATCAAATTAAAAATTGGACTAGGCTTTGGTTTCAAAATTATCTCTATTTTTGAGGTCTCAAGTTTGGCACATATGGCTCTCTCTGCTTCTGCTGTGCAGACCACCATCCACTGTAACTAATACACTGAGTATTGATGAGTACCTCATCCAACCCCACTTCAAATAATCAGAACTATCCTTTCTCTGTCTGTGGCAGGTTCACAGAATCAAAACCCCTCATAAACAAGCTGTTTGTTCAATGAAGAAGCTGCAATAGAAAAGTAAAGCCAGACAGTGTTGCATAATATTTTCTTTTGTTCTTTCACATCAGATGGCCTACTATTTGCATCATCATTTAGTCGCATTAGACTTGCCAGCTCTTCCGACCCGGCCCATTTGTTCGAGCGGCTGTGCAGACAGGAACCAGCTGCTGAACCTCTAGAGTTTGGAGAGATTTCCTGCTGTCAGTTTCTTGGAACTGCTGAAATAACATCTTAATGCACTGTGATTTGATCACATATTCACAAATCAGACTGAGCACGGACAGCTTTAACGGCACTGGGAGACATTGAAATTCTCTGTATATGGTGGCAATTTCTAAAATGAACTGTAGATCAAACACAGCCTTGCAGTGCTGTGAAAGGACTTCTATCCAATTCAAAGGCGAGAATTACATAAAGGGGGGTGAAAAAATCTAACTACCAAAAAAAATAAAGGACTTGCGTGAATGACGACCTGTCTATGCAATCAGCTTTCTTATTGACAGAACATTTTCACACCCCCAGTTGATTCTATTCCTGCTTGTTGAAGAGCAATCATTTCAGAACGGTAAAAAGCACCTGCCAAAACAAATCACAGACCCCAGTTAACAGTGTAGTTCTAATCCATGACTGAGATGCGGATGATGTTGTTGCAATTTCCTCACCCAGGTCGATAAATGCCACATACATCCTCACATCCACAGAGGCCCACAGTGCTTTCAGTACCTTCCTCTGTTGCTCATGATCCATCAAATCACTGAGGCTACAGAGGACAAGATGACCTGAGATCAATGGCTGGCTGCATAAAAAAGTGCTCTAAACCCAAAACCATTTTCTGCTCAGGATTGTGTACAATTTGAAAATTCAATACAACCTCCTAGAAACGTTCTCTAAAGCATCTCTTGCATAATCTACAGCTATAAAAGACACCAATGATCATATGCTATTTTTGTGTAATTAATTTCTCTTCCCCAAATATACTGTGCAATATAATTTCCCCTACAGTTTTATAAATTAGAAATCAACTGTGGAAATAAGAAAACTAAGTCTAATTAGCATGCCCCCTAGGCAAATGCACAAGCACTTTTTCATAAACAAGCATAAAAAACAAATTCATGAAAAACAGAGCGGGGAAATATTCATCAACAAGAAACAACACAGAGTGGCAGGAATTTCAAGCACCTGCAAAAATAAGACATTTATTTTGCAATATTGACCGGGACAGTGATGCATCAATTAGCCAGCCTCGGAGAGACATTTGCTGGTAGATGCAGATCACCACTGCTCATGTTGTGGTGGAGACAGAGTGCAGCTGTGTAAAACTGCCTCCTCCAAATTTCATTGCCAGCTCTCCTGAGAACCATTGCTACCTGGTGGCTATAGCCACAGTTATACACTGTATGATAATTACTTCACAAATCACAGAGAGGAGCAAAAACTGCAAACTGCTCAGCAACAAGAGGGAGAAACACAGAGACTAAAGCAGAATAACTAAAGAATCCACTTTGCATCCAATCTGTTACATATGGAGTAAACAGTCTTACTGCCAGCGTTTGGGGGATTAACTAGTTACATGTAACAGTGTTACATAAATAAATTACAAAATAAATGCATTTGTAATCCATTACAATTATAGAAAATATGTGATCAAATTACAGTTACTAATCAAAATGTTGATGATTACAATAGGGGTGTGACAATAACCACATTACCGCTGTCATGTGATGCCTAAGCTCACTGAGCTCATTACCATCATCACTGTGAATTTTATTTTTAAGGGTCCACCACATAATGAGATCAGTGCATTCATCTATTAAAACATCTATGGATCCGCTCTGTCACACACAAGTCAGGAAAAAAAAACCTCGGCAAACTAAACCCAAGGCATCTTGGGATTGCCAGTGGTTGGCTAACATGTTAACAACAACAAGTGATAGAAAAATGAATAAATAACTACAGAAGACATTCTGTGGAGTTATCATTATGGATTTATTTTACCACATCTCCCGAAAAGACACTTAAGTTTAAGGCTGGATTACAAAGCTTCTGAACAGGATACAATCTCACTGGAGCCACTGTTGTAAAGGCAAAATGCTAATTTAATGTTAGCCTTTCAGCTTACTTCAGGGATAAACACTTTTGCTTTTCCAGTAGCTGGGAAACAACAGAGCAGACTTTTTCTTGGTCTTGAGAAGCTGCAGCGTTCATTAACTGACCCACTGTAACCTGTACTGTACATTTACTGCTTTCTGCTCCGCTATTAGCAGAACTGTCACTCAGTCTGCTGCTAACTTGCACACTGCATACATAACACACTGCCCTATTCCTTAAAGGAGCTACGCTGCGCTTTTAACAGTATGCATCAATGAAGTCCAATGAAACAGAATAATTTGATTTTTATTTGAGAGGGACGATGCAATTTAACATAAATCCAATACAAAGTATGAAATTGTGTTGCACAGAGAGTTAATAGCTATTGCTAATTTTCAACTCTTGTCCACAGTTGGGCTTTTATATGTAGGCTAAAGGTGTTATTGAAATATAAAGCTTCAAAGCTTAAACCATTATTAAGGCAGTCACTGTAAACTGCCATCCTGTGCCAATATGTTGCTTTGTGACCACGGTTTGAAAAAGTCTTGACTGCCACAGCCCTACATACGGAGTAAAAACACCTACAGCCAATTCCGGGGAGTAAGTTGTTAAATGTAACGACATTACATGATTAAATTGCAAAATAAATGTAACTGTAATCCATTAAAATTACTGAGAGATAATATGTACTTAAATTTAAGTTACTAATTAAAATGTGGTGAATACAAAGTGGTTTCATACAAATATATTCTTTCCTGTCAAAAGCTTATATGTAGAATAGAACATTCATTATGTTGTTTTGCATCTTTTCGCCATGCAGGAAGGCTTCTTTCAGCATATTTCTGGGCAACGTGGGACAAATTTGCTAGGACTAATTTGAGAGCAACACCATCAAGGGAAGGATGGCTTACAAGGAGCTGTCTCTATGTCTAGACAGGCTCCATTCATTGGGCAGCAGGGGCTCAGATTTAGAGTGTCGTTTCTGAGTGGTTCTCTTGTTTAAATTTGCACCACCTCTCATCTGCCAATCACATCAATCCAAATTAACTTCTGAAATGCTCATGCACGTCACGACTCAACCACCGCCAAAGCATTCTGTATGAAACGTCCACCAAAATCCTCAACAAACTACAGTACATCCAAAACTCAGCTGCACGTCTCCTCATCCACTCTCGCCCCAGAGATCACATCACCCCAGTCCTTCAAAGCCTGCAGTGGCTCCTCATTCAACAAATAATCCCGTTCAAAATTCTCTTCATCACCTA
The DNA here is from genome assembly GCA_027495735.1 of Lutjanus campechanus. NCBI lineage: Eukaryota > Metazoa > Chordata > Actinopteri > Lutjaniformes > Lutjanidae > Lutjanus > Lutjanus campechanus. The sequence continues at coordinate 17,144 of JAJHUR010086240.1, read as the reverse complement.
CAAAGCCCTCCACAACCTCGCCACCTCCTACCTCCCTGACCTCCTGCATGACATACTCTGCACTTTGCAACCTCAGATCCACCGACACCAACCTCCTCACCTGATTCAAGCACTGGACCTGGGGGGACAGGGCCTTCTTCATCGCTGCCCCCTCTCCCCAAACCCCTCAGACATTTTCCCTCATTTCTCTCTTTCAAAACCTCTCTCAAAACCCACCTATTTAATTCTTTTTATAATGTGTGATCCATCAGCCTTGCTCCTATCTCCTTTATCATCTGTTTTTTTGATGATCTTTATACTGATATTGCTTACTACAGTGTTTTCTTACTGTTGGTTGTTTCTTTTACGCTGATATTGCCTTTTGCTGTTTCTATCTTTTGTTCTGTTTTTTTCTTTCAGCCATGTAAAGTGTCTGAGTACCTCTGAAAGCCCTATATGAATAAATGTAGTATTATTATCATTCACTTTGCTTGAGGCAACCCAAGTCTGCCACGCCTGCGACTAGCCAACCACATTAAGGTGGGTGGCCATGTCGTTGGACAAGAATGCCTTTTAGTGCTGGAAATTTGACCATATTTTCTTTATGAAATCAGAAAAGGGCTCTAACATTACGGTACAATGCAAAGCTTGTTTACCAGTGGTGAAAATGTAATCAAAATGCTCAACATCAAACCTGAGGAAACATCTACAACCTGTAACCACAATCAGTCACATAAAGTACATTTGTAAGAAAAGAAATCAAAAAAGTTATCAAATGTAGTGTCATTACTTTGATGAAGTAATTATAATAGTTATATTACTTATTACATCTCAAAAGTAACCTGCTCGACACTGGTTGCAGCACTGAGCAAAAACAGTACCCTCAAGGCCTGTGAGGTTGAGTCTCATACCACTGACAAGCATTTTAATTATTTTTTCATTAAATTTGTTTTTCCCCCAAACATCAGTGACCACCAGACACATCATGTAACTGTGGTTGTTTGGTTGATGTCCGGTGTAATCACTGTACGAACCCCATAATTTTTTATCTCACTATATTGATCCGAGGCACGCTCAAAGGGTCACATGTCGTTAGATTTATGTGTCGATCGAGCAGGTAAAGCCACGTCAGGTTTTTACTGCTAGAATTCTGATGTAAATCTACATAATCAATAAGACCTCAATGAATACATACAGCTATGCAGAGAGAAACACAGGCTCCATATGGAACCCATTAAAGGCAAATCTTCATAATTAGAATTTCACCTGCTCATTTCCTCCACCGCTACATTAGGGTTTTAGTGATCTTGGCAATCATCACTGACACTGGGGGAAAATCCGGGAGAAAATATGAGCTTTAACTTTTCGCCACAGTCACATAAGATAGAAAATCTCTGCATTGCTATCTGTGGATTGCACTTGAAACCACAACCCAACCAAAACAAGTCAAAGCAGGTGTAAAATTCCTGATTTAACATCTTTGATTGGACAGCGGCAGAGAAACAACGGTCTTGAAGTGCACCATGCCTGAGCAGTGGGGCAGCAGTTGTATACACTGTTTATTAACCTTTGGCTGATATACTCACACCGTCCGAAATTAAAACCCGTCAAGCGCCAAATGTGAGTAAATTTTGGATTTGGCAGAAAAACACATGGGGTCACTGGTCAGGGACCTGGTCAGTAATTTAGTAAACTAGTAAATTATTTTGATAATCGATTTAAGTAATTTTTCATGCAATAATAGCAGGACATGCTGTTCCCACTTTTCTTTGATTGTTATAATACAAAACTGAATATTTTTGGGTTTGAAAAATGGGGATGGACATTTTTCACTATTTTCTGCCATTTTGTAGATGTGGCAGCCATAAATTAAGAACCGACAACTCTTTGTTGTCATCTGATAACCACTAATAAATAAAACAATTTGTAAAAATTGTCTGTAGGTAGATTTCTGACCCACTTGCCCGATCAGACAAGTGTGTGTAGAGATGAGCATTTTTGTGAGAGGTGGAATCTGAATGAAACAAGGTTATTGAAGTGATTTATTATTCTTAGTCAAATGATGCATGATGCAGTTTTATGGCTGGTAAAAATACTTTTCCCTGCCAGTCGCAGATGTGCCAAAAAAAGTTAATTTTGTGCCAATTGGCTGGATTCAACCCTGTCAAAAGCATCTTGCTGCTCTTGATGCTATTATGAAATTCTGAATTTATATAATATTCTCTTCATGGCAGAGAACTTTAAACCATAAGCTTGGAGGAAATATGTTCAAAAGTACATTTACTTAGAGTGCAGTACTGCTCGACTCAGGCATGTTTATAACTGCTTTTTGAGGTTATATTTTTCTCTTGTTGTGTATATGACTGTTTTTTTCTCTTTTCAATGTAAAGCCGTTTTTAACCCCTAGTTTTTATAAGTACTCTGAAAATAAACTCTATTATTATTATTATTTAAGAATTGCTTCAGGGTTTAATTAAAAACATGACCTCCTTTAATGGCCTCAATATGTATATGATGAAATGACATGATTGGCCATTTTTCCCTCAGATTTTAAAGAGACAAAGCAAATAATCTGAGTGCAAAAAGGCAGATGACGGCAGAATTTACATACAGATTGAGGTACGGTTCCTAAAAATGAAGAGAATGTGCCAAAGCCGAGAATAATATGCAAAAACTCAATCAGGATCAGGGCACTGATATTTTTCTTTAGCGGCATTGGTGTCACTACTACAGCTATCTGCAGCTTTTTTTTTTCATTATCTCAAAATACCTGCCTCTCCCATTCCTGCTCTAATGTTATGTCTGAAAAGATATTTCATATATTACACAGTGGAACAGAAACCCCTGCGTCCATCACAGGAGACCAGAAGAGAAACAGTATTACTGTCATGGATAAAAGTGATTTTCTGCCGCTCTAAAACCAAGTAAATTAGTCCTCTAACCAAGGCCGTTTCTGTCGTAACACAAACTGCCATGTGTCTGTTTTACTGTGCAGCCTCTTACAGGGAGGCCTGTGTTTATGTGAAATCATGTAGGAGTGTGGTTTCCTTTACAATAACACAGGGTGAGACTGATATATAGGGTGACAAACGGCGGGTGGTTGCGACAAGCTGTCCGACTCTTATGTAATAGCTTGGTGGAAGAAAAAGCTATGCCTGACAATCAACCTGTGGCAAAAGGGCTGCGGCTTTGAGAAATGACAGATTGTCATACACAGATGGAGGCTTACCCCGCATGGCTGGAAGATAAGCCCGTCGACTTCGTGGCTGACCTGAGACGTGAAACTGCCTTCCAGTAGCTGAAAAATAGAGAAAAGGAGGACACAGTTTCAGTCAAGCAAAACTGATAAATGACAAGATGGTTGGCTGAAAACTTGAACAGGGAACACACGAAATGACATTGATTTATAAAGTCAACTGTAGCTTTTGAGTCTCCCAACATTACCTAACCCTCGAAAAGTGAGTAAAGTATTGAGTATCCACATAACTGGAGGGCTCACTCAAAAAACCCCGCAGAGCTACAAGCACAAAGTCTGAAATTTTGTTTTCATCCTTCTAGCCCTGAAACTAAGCAATAATCTCTTTGATTGATAATGCATGACTCAGAGATCAATATCTATAGCTTGGCAGCCCAGGTTGAGGACAAGAATAGCAACAAATCATTAAGTTCCTGATGAGTGGGAAGGGTGGATTTCATCTCCTCCCCTAACACCAACCTCAAGCACCACAGCTGTTGCAGAGGAAAGGAACCTACGGTACCATATTAGATGAGGGAAGCCCAGGAGACGTGGCAGAGCTACTGTACAATAAAAGCACATTTTCTACATCATGAAGCACATCAGCCTCCACGGCAACTACAGCAACGATGATTAGAGGCACTAAAGAAAAGGCTGACTGTACTTTATTTATACCAATTTAAAGGGCTGGTGTGTTAAGATTAGCAGAATTATGTATGTTTTCATTATAATCACTTGAAAATAAGAATTGTTGTGCTTCTGTAACCTTAGAATGAGTCATTTATATTATCAAACACCCTCTAGATTAGGGCTCTGACAGTATGGATTTTTTCTTGCCTTGATGACAAAGCGGTAATTATTCCCCCAGGATGGTGGTTTATGCAACTGCCTTAATATTTAAGTTTGTTTTTCTTTTTCCTTAAATGACATACACTAGTGTAGTGTAGCATGAACGTGGGAGAGCCAGCAGCAGGTGGTGCTGCCAGCAGAGCAGAGCAGTAAGCTGTCAGTCTGGCAGTAAATGTACAGTACAGTGTGTCAGTTAAGACAAAGAAAAGTCTCACTGTCTTAACAACATTGTCAACTGCTGGAGAAGTAAAGGAGGTTAGCCCCAAAGTAAGCTGAGCAGAAAAGACTAATGTTAAGTTAATTCCCAAAACATGGGCTCTGGTGTGAACATGTCCTTGTCAGAAGCTTTGTAAACCACCTTGAACTGCAGTTTTTTTTTTATTGGAGACTTTCTAAAAACACTGAAGGTCTTCTGTAGTTAATTATCCCTTTTTCTGTATTGAAAAAAGTTAGTTGTTAGCATGTTATTAGCTGCCCAAGATACATTGGGTTGAGTCTGTCGACAAATCAGGGGCTGTGTTCCTGACTTGTGTGTGACAGCACTGATCTGTTGATGTTTGTGATGACGGTAATGAACTAAACCCTGCGGCAGGCATCACATGACCGCAGTATTGCGATAATCATCACAGCCCTACTCTAGATACGGACTTTAATGTTTGTGATACTTTCGCTGCCACCGTAAGTTCTCCAACATGCTTGGAAGGGCAGAGTGACACAGGGTGTTTTAAATCTGCAAGGTCACTGCTAAATGTCACTAAATCCTGCACTCTGGTCCTTTAAAGAGTGCTGTCCTTTTTGAGTTGTTTTTTTGTTCTTACAAGAGAAACAGAAGGGTACTGAGTTAGCAGGGGACATAGTAGGGTATTAACATTTTTTGCCAGTTTCCAGTTTGCATTTTCATCTGGTTTGGTCACCCAGGCGCTGAACAGTGGCTGCCCACTGCTTCTAAATAGCTGATTCCACTGGGCATGGCACATCTGCGCCAAGGTTTTGTCTGTCCTCCACATGGCTGCATGTCCCCCCAACAGCGTTACATAAGTGGAGCGTTTTGCCTGCCTGATTACGTTGACTTGCTCAGATTTTGTTGATTTGGTCCTCCTTCCTTGCTTTTTGTGCTTCTACCATGCATATGTTAAATAGTTTCTTTTTTGTCTGTTTTTATGATAGCGAGTCTCCACAGGGTGTTTTTGTAGGTGTCCCTTTCACCTCATGCTCCTTTCTCATGGCACCTGGATAGTAACGTGGTTTGGGGACATCTGGTTTCTTTTGCAGGTTTCTTAAGTTCTGTGTTATCTTGTACTGTCTTTTTTTTACGATGGAAAATGGATGTATACAGCTCCATCAGTTGAATGAACCTAACCTTCAATATTACAGAAGGTAAGGCTGAATATTAGAAGTAGCTAAGCTCATATAAGTGCTGCAGTTTAATTCCAAACAAAAAGCAGAGAAAAAAAATTGTACAATGTCAAAAATTGTGTGCAGTGAAGTATGAATATGAAGAATCTGAGGCCTTTGTGTGCTCAGACAAGGAGACAATGTGATGGTGCCACCCAAGGTTAGCTGAGTGCTACATCTTCAGTGATATTTGAAAATGCAAGGAACTGAAATACAAGACCTTCAAATCAGTGTCTTAAGAGTGAACATGAAATATGAGATGAAACTTTAACTGCATGGTAATTCAACCACGTCACTTTCACAAAACTAGAACTTTGCATAAAGTTTAATGTGATGTTGTGTTCTTTGTGATGGATTATCAATCAGAACAGTTTATTTCCATACTGCACTGGCATGAAGACAAATCTGCTGCTTCTGCTTCTTGGAAGGTAGAAAATCAATCAAAAAAACGTATCATATGCCTTGGAAAATGTTCGGCTGTAATGTAATACCAAATGCCAAATTTAATATATGATTGCGCATGACGACGCAGAGAAGAATCTGTAAGCTTTTTAAAAGGTATACAGTAACAGAGACTACAACTATCGATTATTAATTACAAAATAAGAGCTAGGGCTCTGACGCAGAACTAGTCAGTACAAGTATTGCAAAAATATAGATACTGCCCATCTTTAGAACTAAGTAATGTTCAAAAAATGACCACATCAGTACCAGTATCAGTACCTGTTTTTTCTTCTTCATTTGATATCGAGCATGTCAGTGGAAGCATTCCTGAAATAATCGTTCCACATTTTATGCATTTATTTTTATTGGAAGCCAACGTGTCTAGTATAGCCATTATGGATGTGCACGATTAGTCGACTACATGAATAAACGCCCGACCCAATAGTCAGCACCAGAAACACTAGCCGGTTAAATTATTGAGCAATATTTTATTAATGTACAAGGCCAGTTAACCATTAGTTAGACCCATAAGATGGCAGCACCTGTCACCCAGCGCGTATGCCTCGATGGCCCACGCAACCCTGGATGTTTTTAATCAGCAATCATCAAAGTTAGACAGATGACAGCCTGTAAAACCAGTGCAATTTGGCTTTTAATCTAGAAGGTGAAAATAAGGAGAGCAAGCTGCTGCTAGCACTGCTAACGTTACCACACTGTGGCAGGCTGGCAGCTAATGTCAGCGCAAACAATGAACAATACTGTTTGCCTGCAGACATTGTTTACCCGCAGATTTCTTCGGACAGTGTTTAACATTATCAATTAATAAATTGTGCTCAATTTTAACTGCTTTCTGTGTTCTCTTACTGTTTGACTAGTCAAGTGGTCTAAATTAAAATTTGCGTTTGATCCACAGGGAAATTAGTCACCTGGAACATCCCTGACATTTTGGTGATATTTTGCCACACTACACCTCGCTTCACTTCACCATAGAAGTTTTATTTTCGTGGGATAAATGAAACAAGTTGAATCCTACACTTCTAGAGACTGTATTTCATGAGTCATATTTCCAAAGACAATGCACATCACATGTTAGACAGTTTTTCTGAGTTTTATTTTAGCAACGTCATTGCAATACTGCATATAAAAGTAGTAAATAAAATGCTTTTTGAAGTAAACTGCTACATTTACCAGCTCATCAAGCTAGTGCCATAGGAAAATAATAAAATAAGATGTTAGGCCATAATGAACAGAAGTTTGAGTTTTGACCCATTGAGATTGCCATAACTGGTCAGCATGAAGTACTGAAGGCAGAGTAGCAGATTGAGTTTGCAAAGTAAATCTCAGACTTCAGTATATAGCGCAACATTAGCATATATATATAACATTAGCGCAATGCTAATTTCTGTTAGCACGTCAATGGGAATTCTCATTGTATGTTAGCATCCTACCCATCTTTGAAGCTGTTATAACTTACATTTTCATGTGAGCAATGCCTTAAAACAACCTTGGGCAACAGGGGAGGTGTAACCCGGAGAGAATTATCCTCCAACTCCAGTCAATCTATGAGTTTTCTCTCAGCTCTACGTTTTGTTGTTATGCTCTGACCAAATTTTCATTGGTTGCTGGTGTTACTTTAGAGAAGGTCTTCTTAATTCTTTATTGTTGGGGGGGTGGGACACATGCAGACCTGATGTATTTTATTTCTCACAGGCTATTTACTGAACTGTTCCTTGGCCCCAAACTAATTGATGATGACTAATTGATGACAGGGAAGCAGCACAAATTGCACCCAGCCTTAGAGGACAGAAGAGCAGAGAAGATAAAAAGTTTATTTTGATGACAACCTGGGTGTGGATTTTACTCCGCCTGACAGCTTTCTCAACAAGCACCTGCCAGTAATATTTTCAGCTCAGTGATGGATAAACACCAGCTGTTCGTCACTCAATTTTAGACTTGAAAGCTGTGAGTTTTGCCACGTTTTATGCTGTTTTAGTGTTCATTTTGCAAGTTATCCTGTTGAATTTAGTGCTAGCACGTTGATAATGTGGCTATTGCCACAGGCCGAGGCGATGTTGGACTCATGTTGTAATATTGAGGGACAATCAAGAGACACTGTGTGAATGTTAAGCTTCATTTGAAGCCAAGTAAATAGTGACAGGAGTCGCCTGGATGCTCGCTGTTTCTTCATATTGCTTTTTGTAGAAGTTTATACTGTGGCATGAGTTGTTTTAGCTGTGGTGTTGTACAGAAGCCGGCTGGTTCTGCTCTGTTGTGTGTGTGTGTGTGTGTGTGTGTGTGTGTGTGTGTGTGTGTGTGTGTGTGTGTGTGTGTGTGTGTGTGTGTGTGTGCGTGTGTGTTTGAGTTGCTGCTGTATGTAACTCTACTTGATAGTCATGCTCTGAAGATAATGATATAGCTACATGTGGAAAAGAAATGATCAAACTGCAGGAATTCATTCGCGTGGCAAAGTTGTGTAACTTTGATTAGTTCCCACTGAGGCTTAGAGGTAGAGCACACTCAGTGCACTGTGGATGATCTGATTAATCATGAGATGACGTGCATTTTTTTTTTTACCCATCGATCAATTGATTGGTAGTGGAGTAGGTAGAATTTCAATCGACCAAGAATTTCTGCAGCTGACTGCAGCTCTAGTGAAGTTAATAGAAGTAGGTTGAAGAGAATTTTTAGAGACATCTTAAATAGAAATAGGATAAAAATTGTAAAATGATCGATCCAATAGGGCATTGACATGCTGTGATATAATGTGCAGAAAAGGAAGATGAGTCACTAACAGTCACAAGGGCTTCATCATTATCTTTTGCTGATATGTGAGAGAAGATATTTTTGCCATCTTTTCTGTGGAAACTTCAAAAGTAAGCTTTGCTTTTCTGTATGTTCATGCAGAGGGTAAATATATTTAGGCAGACAGGAAATGGCCTTGATCAATAAACCAGAAAGCAAATGCATTAGTGCACTGCAGTGGATATCAGATATCATATCCAAGCCATCAAGATGGCCTCAAGTAGAACGCAATGCATTTTAGCCATACAGGAAGGTATTGAAAGGTGGAACAACACCATTGTGCTTAGAGTGGCCTTTTATAACATGCTGTTAGTCGCCTCCTGTCTGAACGAGACAATAAATTGAAATGATTAAACTTTAATTAACAAGGCCTGCATCTCTCCACTGACTGTCCAGCTCTGCTATTTCAATCAGCAGCCACGGACATCGTGAGTGCCTGCTGACTAGGAGATAGCAAAGTATTCAGCAGATATGGAGTCTGTCAACAATCATCAGAGCCAAGACACATTCACTATGCAGGAGATGACAGATTGTTGTCATCTGTCCTGGTGCTGCCTGGACACTAACCAAATTATAACCTCAATCACAAATACAAGAGAGCGTGTAATATAACATAACTACATTTGTTCTTAATGTAAGGCGGGTAAACAATTTCACACACAGCGGCACTGCAGGCTTGTAAGAGACGAATCGGTCCTGTGAAAGATGCCTCTGACCCGTGCATTTTCTCAGCTGCTCAGTGAATAGACATCTGAGATGACACATTTAGACTTTCTCAAAAAATCTATTTGCAGTGAGGAGATACTGCTGTATAATACATCAGATAATATTGCTGCAAAGGAGGACATTTATCCATATTTTGAAATGAATGAAGAAAGATACTGATGTGTACACAACCACACAAATGTCTGAATTATTAAGGTGAGATGTATAGAGAGCCAGAGTTCTGATGTCACATGGGAAAGATTCTGTTTAGGCCTCTCTCCTTTAAGTCTGTTTCCACTGCACTTTTTCCATCTTAAATGTACTGCGTTTCCACCCAGGTTTGCCTGTATGTATATTTGAAAGGTTTTCTTCCATCTTGGACAGAATACAGACATTCTGTTCTCACTTCGGCACTCTTTATCAAATAGAAGCAAAAAAAAAAAAAAAAAAAAAGGTTGGTGACAGCGTTCCAGACCACAGCTCTCCAGCTGCAGAGCACTGATTTTACTAGGGAAAAATACTCTGTCAGTTATATTCATACCACTGGATGATTTCACATTTCCACAAAATACATTGATGCAAAACATCATTATTTCTCAAAAGACGTCTTTTAAGGAAGTAAGTGAAGTCATCAGCGCTGAAAGGAGCACAACATACATTTATCTAAAGCAACAGAAAATTGTTTCGGTCTCTGCTGTATCTGCAAAGAAAGCAGAGCAACATCAGTGCTCTCCAGAATGATGAATGAGTCACAGCAGATCACACAAAGCTTGACAATCATGCTGACATGGAGAAGGCAGATAGCCAGACTAAAAAGAACTGGTGCCTTTATGAGGGAACGGCATGTAGGCGGCAAGATCTGGGAGTTCCATTTCAGTTCTCTTGCCATCTTAGCACACCCACCCACCACCTCCGTCGAGCACAGTGAACCTTGGATGGAGAGATGAGCAGAGAGAAGGCTTCCACTCACACATCCTCCCACAGTAAGGAAGTTCCTTGGAGCGATAATGCAGGGAGGGGGCAGCGACCCGGCTTTCATGGTAAACCTTTTTAGGAAGGAAACACAAACTTGTGCCTCGTATGGCAGGATTGTGTAGGTGGAGGTGAACAGCACAGCCCCATTAAGAGATCAGGCTTTCATTGCAGACTCCAGGGCAGAGATGGGACAACGGAAGCGCTCTGAGACACAAATCAACCGCTAACATGTGAAGCAATGCGTTTCCCCTCGAGAGAGTGAATGTCAGGGTGATGGAAGTCAGAGCATTTTCCTCTGCGGTGTTTCATGTTTGGGCTCATTTCACAAAAGGAACAATGATGAATGATATCTGGCTTAGTGTTTGCCGGATAGCGTCAAAATGACATGAAGTGTGCCATTCACCCTCAATCTTATGCAGTTTGTCTTCCACATAGCAATGTCTTATTCTTAGCAGCTGCGAAAAAACACTTACCATCAGCTCAAGTGGTCTCTTAATCTTAGCTCAATGAATAATAGATCAGAAATGGTAAAATGAAGATATGCAAGTTAAATGTCATCAAAGAAACACTGAGCTTAATAAAACTGCACACATAACCCAAGGACTCCAATATCGTTCGCAGGACTTGCATAATGCCACTTTATGACATCCACAAAAGCACCTTTCATTCAAGAAGAACCTTAAACATTGACCTCTTGTTGCTCCAGTGACAAACCAAAAGTGGTAACCGTGACCAGTTTCATGAAAGTAGCCAGATCTAGGGCTAAAACTAATAATTATTCTTTAATGATTTAAGCTACTACGAGAAGTTTTTTAACTGGTTATGAAACAGTCTCAATTTATTACTGATGTCTCTATATGACCTACTGTATATACATTCACGAGACGATCTGCAAGAAGATATTTCTGTACAGTTATTCTTAATGTCTGCCACCAGGTCTTTGAAATCTGATGAAACAAGTCTGTTTGTACATTTTCCCCGGCAAAGTTATAGTGAGCTGTACGTTAAATTAAAAGGAAGCAGGAGGAGATTTTTATTTAGATAATTTTATTTTTGATATTATGTTTTTAGGTTATTATGGTGGGAAACTACCACTTTTGTCCACAAAATCAACAAAATGTAAAAGTTCCCTGTTGTAGCTTTAACCTCATGATTATTTACTTATTGTTTGGTCTACAATATTTTAAGCAAGTTTGGGAAAATCAGCATCATAATGTCCCAGGCCTCTTTAAAGTGATAGTTTGGATTCTTTGAAAGGGGTTGTATGAGGTACTTATCCTTTGTCAGTGTATTACCTACACTAGATAGTGGCTGACACGTTCACAGTTTTGAGAAGCAGCAGGAATACCAGCACTAATTTAGCCACTTTAAAAAGCCAGATCGAAGAAAAAAAAAGAAAAAAAAAAATCTACATTAGTTTAAGTGTACTCTATATTTACAATATTTGCACTACTGTGCTGATCTTGGTCTGTTCCAATTATTTTGTGACTCTAGTATCGAGTTCAGGTAATTCTTTATGTGAAGTTAAAGTATGCATCCATACACAAGTGGCAAAACCAGAACAACTCAACTAAGACTAATCTACAGTGAAACACTGACAACTGTATGGGCACTGTATATTTATTAAGGCCTACGGGCAGTTGCGCTGAGGGATTTCTGTGGACTGTGTTTTATAAAGTCAGTTTGTTTCTCTGTTTCTAGAGATTAAAAGAAAAATTCAGACCATTTTTTCATGTTTCGCTGCAACAAAGCATCCCAGGAGGGGAAATTATACCTTTGACCTTGACTTTGAATGACCATCTCCTGGTGTGGTTTAGAATAACAACATTGTATGGGCTGGACTGGAATTGCTCAACCAGAATACAAAATAAGTAGAAATGCTCATTTCTAATCAAGGTGCGATCCAGGAGGCTAACACCAAGGTGACAGCAAACCAAGAGGCAATAACGGTTTATGGTAGAATCTAAATAACCACTTAATTCAACAATGTACCAGAATCAAAAACAAAAGAACGAATGTCACCAACACAACAGGAGTAAGTGACAAAAATACAGCAATGTGCAAAAATATCCCACTGTGAGTGAATAATCCATTTCTGTAAGCTAACAGCTCATAGACTGACTGGATTTTTCAGGTTGACTACAGTCGGACTCTCAAGTCTTTCAAGGGTGTCCTTTTAATACCCAATCATGATACTGTTGTCTGTTATCAATTAACCTCTTTACCTGTATAATGTTCCAAACAGGGTGTTTTTTTGTTTTTTTGAGCACTCCAGAACTTTCCCAGTCTGTTGTTGCCCCTGTCTCAACTTTAAAACACATTGTTTATCAGTTTGAAGATTACATATCTCGTCTTTGCTCTATACTCAATTAAATACAGGTAAAAAAGGATTTGCAAATCATTGCGTTCTGTTTTTATATACGTTTTACATAACATCCCAGTTTTTTTGGAATTGGGGCTGTATTTTGTGTTTCTTAAACCATTTAGCAATTCATGCAGTGAAGACATGTAAAAGTGGATGTTTTATAAACCTCTGTCAACAACTGGTATCTTATGTGTAAAATATTTTTACACCTTATAGTATATTCATATTCAAGCAGGAGAATACAGCATGCTCTCATTAACAAAGTACTGCTGCGGCTCACTTGCTGTGCAATATCACCAGCTTTTGCTCAGCACACCTGGGCTGACACTGTGCACTCTCCATTCCTTAAGCCTTTGTGTTTTCCTGCTGTCTGCTCATCCTCATTGCTCTGAGCAGGTTTAGGTGAGGGGGCTGAATCAAAGGCGAGGAGGGTGGATTGATATTCCAGGCAGACCACAAGGCTGTTGCTGGAAGCTCCTTTCAAACCTAATGTGAATGAGCCTCTGAAGCCAGCCTGCACTTCCCTATTAAACAAAAAGCCCACATCACAGCGTGCAGGCAGGGCTGCTAAACCATTGGCTGGCCTGAAGTCAAACAAGGTTACGACGTCTGGAGGAGTTAAATGTCTTTGAACGTCTTATCTCTTGATGAATACTGGTTGTTTCATAAAAAAAATGTGAACAAGATAAAATTTTACACATTCATTTGTGGTGACAGGGAAAAGATGAACAGAGACATTAAGACTCTGAGGATTAAACCAATAAAAGATGGTATAGAGACAAGAGCAGGCGAGGAAGATGAGAAATAGCAGGGCACAGTATGAAATTGAATTGTGGTATGGAAGGAACCATTATGAACTGGACAGGTGTCTTGATGAGTGGCTAAAATTAACTAACATTCCCTACTGTGAAATTAACAAGTTATTGCAAGATGACAAAGTCTTGAGGAATCAAAAAAAAGTCACTGCACTGAAATTCATGATGCGGACGCCCAGGGACACAGCAGGAGCTCACATGTCTATTTTTAATTATGTCATTTCTAGCTAACTTTCAGGATTATTCATTTATATATTCCTTAGTCACATGCAAGTATCAAACCACTTTACAGAAAATGAGCCCACCTACATTTTACTATTCTTCTGCTTACTAATTTTTTATTTTTCTATTCTCCAGGGCACCATCAATATTAGACCCTTCCACTGCTGACATTGCAGGTAGGATGAAATACATGATCTTTCTGTTCATGTCCACAAAGGCCAAATGTTCCAGGCAAGCATTCAAATGTGGTGGCCGTTGGTTCAGCTCCCACATGTGGCCCTTGCATGTTGCTCCCCCCGCCCTCCCTTTCCTGTCCTGTCGATTAAATGCATAAAAGCCCCCCAAAAATAATAATATTAATAGCAAAGTAAAGCCAGAAAGCCAGCTGGCAATGATAGCTACTGTTGTATGACTCCGACCACAAATAACCAACACAACATAAAGTGAGCACAGAAATGACGCAAAAGCACGGTCAATGCCATCTGTGAATGTTATCTAATTTGCCGATAGGTAGATTGCTGCCAGCAAGGCGAATATAAGCTGATATATCCGTGCATTCCTTGACAAAAGCCTTCTAAAAAAGAATGTCTCATCAGCCAGTGTTTGGGATGAGTAGATACATACTGATTGCCCACTGGCTGGTCAAAGTTAACTCAGCCAATGAGAGTTAATGGGGAGATGGGTATGAACTGGGTTGAATAAAAAGTTTTCTACCACGTTAGTACATTCACTACACTACAAAATGTATGTCTGCTCGAAATAACCACGGCAAACATGGAAAAAAGGGCTGCAACTACTGATTATGTTCATTATTATTAATTTATATATTATTTCCTTGATTAATCATTAAATCTGCTCCGTATGTCAGCAAATAGTATCCAGAGCACTATGTGACAGTTTTTCTTTGACAAACTGTTCAAAACCCAAAATATTCAATTTATTATTATAGAAAGAAAAGAAAATGAGAAAAAAAAATCAAATTTCCCCTAATTTTTATTAAAATAAACCAAACATAATACATAATCTATTTTCAAAGCCGTTGCTGAATTTGTTGACTAATCGAATAATTGTATAAATATTTAAGCTCAACTGTAAAATAGGACATATTTGAGGATAATACAGAAACAATAACTGTATTCTGTAGTATTTAAATCATATACAGGGATAGACGCTAATATTTTTAAGCACTGGCTCCATAGGCCATCAAGCTACTAAATTTCGCTGCCAAAGTGCGCTTTTGGTGTCCCAAATATAAATGTATTTAAAAATCAATACAGAAAAGGCAAATTAATGCAACTTAACACAGCTGTCCTTGTTTGTGACACTTCTGTTGTCCGCTTTCCTCATGAATTGTGACATGGCATTTCCTGAGGGCACTGTTTCGATGAAAAATGAACCAGACTCCTCAGCTAGCTGTAGAAACTGGCTGCACACAGCGCAGCACATGATGTCCTAAGGTGTTTCGTTACTTTGCCTTTTCAGTTTCTGGTTCTAGTGTAAGAAGCTGCTGACATGCAGCTTGAGTAGTCTTAGCAAATCCATACTTCAGTTGCCCCAACATTTCAGCAGGATATCAAACTAAAAGATGTGAAAGAATCTGGATGTTTGTCGAACTATAACATGTCGCAGTATGGAGGTAAAACTTTATTTAAGGGGTTTTAAATCATGTCTTGAAGGACACAGGTGTAAATTTCAAAAAAAGAAGAAAGAAAGCAAGACAAAATATAAAAAGATGCTTCAAAATATTGTGGGATGAAGCAGTGAACAAATAAATCATACAAGCTTAGGGTATCATGTTGCAGAGATGGGACCTTGGCAAGTCTGTGCTGAAGCTTTACCACTGCCAGACACATCCAACTCTGGGAGAGAATAGATAAACCAACAACCACAAACGCACAGCAGTGCCGAGCACAGCCCACACAGTCAGACACATTCATACAGACAGCAGACAGACAGAGAGTCGATGTGAAGAGGCAACAACCGGGAGGCAGCCCTTTACTGGGCTCCAACAGCATGCTGCTGTATCTGTGCAGTTACAGTAGGAGAGAAGACCGTTTCTGCACTGAGATAGACAGAGCTGGGGTTGGCTCAATGTCAGACAGAAAAGGCTGTTTTACTTTGGCTTTGAAGGTGTACAAAAAAAAATTTGCCTCCCTAGGTGCAGCAGTCTTTGATACAAGATTTAGGTGTGGTTGAAAAATATACTTATTGAGCTAACACTGTCACTGAATGAGACGCTGTGTTGTATCACAAAATTGTAACAGCTGTATATACTAGTATATATCATTAATCATTTGCTCTTTTGTCAAAACATTTCCTAAAACAAAGGACACACTTCGCACATCTATAAGCAAGACAGGTGCATTACAGAGAGAAGACCAAAAAGTTGCAAAAGGACTCCCGCACACAGTCTCTTTTTTTGCCTGATGAAGGTCTAGTATCAAAACGTAACAAATAAATGATATATTGCAAGTTAGACAGTGTGCGGAAGTCCTTTTGCAACAAAACATTTCCTGAATCTCAGGATTACATATTCAAATTGCTTATTTTGGCCAATCAACAGTCAAAAGCATTAAGATATTCAGTTTACCATTACAGATGTACTAATGATCTGATACGATTAAGACATCTGAATTTGAATATCTGCTGATACCAGTAATATACCAATAGCAGTAGGGTTGTCACGATACCAGAATTTCAGTAGTCGATACCAATACCTGTGATTTTCCACGATTCTCGATACTAATTCGATACCACGATTTTAAAAAAAACCCAACAGAACCCACGTACTTTTAAATTCACTAATTCATTGAAAACTGCTTTAAACTGTCAAGTATTTATCACCACTATAAAAACAAGCAATACGGTGCTTATGGGGATCTCTGTGTACATGGAATAGTTTCTGCTTGGTAACTGATAGCCTATTTGGGGTTAAGTTGCTCAAGCATTTGGCGAAATCCATATTTTTCTACAGTGTACATGGGGACTTGATCCATGCACAGAAACTCTGCTACTGCCCTATTCAGTTTTTTTGCTTCGTTTGAATTTGTGTCATTTTTTGTGCCTTTCAAAAGCTTCGCTGATTTTGGGCTGTGAGACTGTCAGACAGTATCTCATCAAGTCACCTTACGTAGCCTATATGACGCAGACCGTATCGTTACATTACGTGAAACATATACATGAGGGAGCGACTGAGCGAGAGAGGAGAAGCCTGCGCTGCTGCGCCCCAGCTGACTCTCATGCCGAAATGACGGAACGTAGGCATATTCGGGTTAACGTATTTATAACGTAACGTGACACAACAACACAAACTTCTGAGGCACTGTTTGCATGTCGGATTGTTTGAGTCTAGAACTGC
>JAJHUR010086239.1:0-19165 GCA_027495735.1 Lutjanus campechanus | reverse complement strand
ACCCCACAAAGACAAGAGGCTTGATAATAACACTTCCTCTTCCTTTTCATCCTCTGATAAATCATGGACAATAACAGTTTTATATATTTTTTCAGTTTCTAGCTGACAATGCTACAGCACTGTCTCATTTCCTCTAGCACCACTGAGGTGACGTCCAGAGAGCACAATCAGCTAGAGTTTGGAAATCAAGTCAATTCTTTTCCTGACAAAAGGAGATGACAACAGTGATGAAAATGGCAAAGATCACAGAGCTCTCATTTACTCCAACCACTCATAAAGTCTCTTTGGGCGAGGTTTCTTGTCTCATACATTCTCACACTGCACAGAGGAATCCAAATCCAAAGTGCAGTGCATTAGTGGTCAGTGTATATTGTCTCATTGCAACTGTAAGAGATTATATATCTTGTTCTAGTACAGTTTGCTGTATTAACAGGTTTGCATTGTACTAGATGAGGCCTTGGTTATTCTTACTCCATCCATTATAAGTAAATCCACTCAATGTATGCCATTAAGACTTATGACTTATGACTTATGACCACATGTCAGCATCCATTATCCATCTGTTCACAGCTCACGCTCATTCAGTATGCAACCATTAGTGGTCCATGTCAGCATCAGACTCATGATTTATTGTAAACATTCACCGTAGACACAAATAATCCACTAGATGGCATTATGCATTCACCGGGTCATTGTCTTGTTTCATTCATACATTGATTCAGCCAGGCCTGTCTGCTTGAAGGTCTCAGCCACCTGTCTGGAGTGCTGCATCTTAGCCGACAGCGCCTCCAGAATATCATTCTGGTCCACAGCAGTGGCTGTCCGGTAAATAAACGTCCCCATTGATTCCAGACCCCTCATACCGAGATTCACCCCGCAACCTGGAGGGTGAGACATAAGTCACAGACATCATATATGCATCAGATACATCACAGTAATGCACAACACATGTTTATGATAAGCAGTACTGTCCCTCATTCTGAGGACAGCCTTGAAGTCATAGTTTTGAAAAAAACATGCAGTATATAAATAAACATTGAGCAGCATGGCGACAGAACCAGATAAGCGTCGGTTGAAAGGCCACTGAGTGCAGTAATGAGTCACTTACCCATTAACACCTGCATACTGCACGCATAAAACATAATTTATCCTCTCCTTGCATCTCTCTTTCTCTCCATCTCGCTCCGTCTCATTTACTCAAATGGCTCTCTGTTCTGCTAATAGGGATCTTTGATGTTTTTTGTCTTTGTCTCACCTTCAGCAAGACTATGAGGACAGAAAAGATGGCACATATTGGAATCTTGGACAACACTGTATTTGAAGGGGCATGCATAAGACTGTCAATGACTGAATGACAGTCAATGACAACAGTCATAAACATTCATAAAGTCTCCATCATGTTTATTACAGGTGTCATGACATGCTTATGACAGTGTAATGACATTCTAATGCACACCTGTTCAAATAGAGCGTTACAGAATCTTGCTTGTTGTGTTTTAGGGCAAATATCCTCGTCTGTTCTCAGCAATGCAATAACTGGTGTTTTATAGACTTGTGTACCTGTGTCGAAGTTGAGAACGCGTGCTGCCTCCCCCTCCACAGTGACGGCCACATTGTCCCCCTCTATGTAGGCAGCGCTGATGCGTCTGTGTGATAACTGGATCTCAAAAAGGCGGCGGCTGCACTGCATGTGATGGAGCGTCACGTCGTTGAGACGAGGCTCTATATCCGTCTTATAGGCATTAAAGGACTGGTGGAAAATGTTCTTCATGATCTGGGAAGCAAAACAGAGATAGATGTAAGACATTTTTCGTCATTTGTAGCAACATTTAACGTCACACCTTGTTGTAAATCGACTTGCTTATGAACACCATTATATTTGCAAATTTATGAAGGCTCTGTTCACCACCAGTATATCCTGCTCTTGAACATGCTACCACAATGGAACTATAGCAAGAAGCACCACTGTTTTGTGTGTTTAGTTTTTATACTGTGAAAGAAGAGTGAATAATAAACTAAAATGAGTTTTTCTTGTAAACTTCTTGTGTGGCAAAGCCTTCCCATATTGACAACTGTAAGAATTAAACAGTGTGTTAAAAATACATGAAATTTCAAAAAGAAAAAAATCTGAAAAATCCATCAAGGGTTCTTTTAAGGTGAGTTACTAGGAGTATATTTATTGAGCCTTGGTGATAATGAGGAGCTGATGACTTTACAGATTAATTTTTATTAACATGGAGATGAGAGACTTAGGAAGACACACCATGACTGATTCCAAAACAGATTCAAACCAAAGCTCATTCAGCAGCTGAAACTATTGTGATAATCAAATTAATTATGTCAGTCATTTTGCAAGCAAAATGCCCCCCCAAAAAATCTCTAGTTACTGCTTCTCAAATGTTACAATGTTCTGCTTTCCTTTATTAAATTGTGCATCTTTTGACTCTGACTCTTTGTCATTTATCATAGTAAATGAAGAGTCTTTGGGTTTTGGACAGCTGATTGGACAAAAGAAGCAATTTGAAGAAATTAGTTTGGGCTCTGGTGTTGTGACATAAAAACCTTGAAAATGGACCAAAATATTCTAGGCTAAATGACACAACACTTATTAAAAACTCTGGAAAAACTCTTCCTTCAAAGGTCTTGTTGAGTCAGAAATGATGAAAAGAATACTGGAGAGGAACAAAGTGAGCTGCAAAGAGTTTGTTGTGTTCTCCAAGATCAGCAACACAAACAAACTTGAGTCGATCCCCGGGATCAGACTGAATAAAGACACTCAATACAACTTCTTATATACACCTTATATACACCTTATGTACTGTTTGGAGACTCTGGAGAGTCTCATCCTCCGTTTGACAAGTGGTTGGCCATCAGGGGTTCTAGGTGCTTTCCAAATGTGTCATAACTGGCTATATCTGCCACCCCTTAGGTCAAGGGCCTTTTTCTGAGTGTTTTTTTTTTTCTTCTTTTTTTAAAGGGCTGAATAGCCACAGACATAGTTTCACACACACTTGGTCTGTACTCTTGTACATAACCATCAAAGACAGTAAGCGCTCGACTGAACACCTTAGGAGCTCAGTGTGGTGACTAGTTGGAAGATGTCTAAAGACACACACATTTTATAGACTATATTAAGGCTAATATGTGATTTCTTTCACATATTCAAAAAATCACTCAAGACTCACCTGTTCAATACTGCCTTCAATCATTAACAGCTTCTTCTCCTCATCCCTTATTTGTTTTGTTCTATCTATTGTTTGTTTTGTTTTGTTTTTTTGTTCTGCTTGTGATTTGATTTATCTTTTCTCCTTTTGTAAAGTGTCTTTGAGTGTCTTGAAAAGTGCTATACAAGTATAATGCATTATTATTATTATTATTATTATTATTATTATTATTATTATTATTATTATTAATAAACAATTCATTAATTAATCATGATATTAATCGGCAGATCAATCGATAATGAAAATAATCATTAGTTGCAGCCCTACAAGCTGTTGGTTGGACAAAAGATGTCATTTTGGGCTCAGAGAAACTGAACTGAAGGGCTTTTTTTCTAAACTCTGTTTTGTAATTTCACTGCTGAAATATATATGTATATGTATATATGTGTATATATATATATATATATATATATATACATACTGTATATATATAAATTAGGGGTTGTCACATTACTCAACGACAGAAAATGGGTCCCTTTGGGAAGGGGACCTTTGCTGTAGGTCAAGACAGAGTCACTAAAGTAACAGGTTTTTGTATCAAAGCAGTTGTACCTTTAAGAAGTGACTCATAAAAGAACATCATTATTTGATGTTGATGCAGAAAAGAAGAAAATGTGTCTGCCCGTTGCTGTGCACCTTCTCATCGATTCGACAGTAATTGTAGGTATTGAGTGACAAGCCTTGTTCCCACTCGCCTTGCCTGTGTCGCTCTTTCTCTCGGCTCAACTCTGCTCTTCTTCGGCCCATACTTGCACAGTCATCTGTTACCAAGTAACAGTGCATCTGAATGGCCACCCACATAGCAACAAGCGCTCCAAGGATGATGGTCTTGCTACATACCTGTGTGTACTACACTACATGCTGTGGCTACCGTGGGCTACGCATGATCAGAGCACAGAAAACCTGGAGAGTTTAAACAAAACACCAACTGCCCAGTGGTTGTAACTGCATTGAAAAAGAATCCTGCCCTCCATTTATTCACTGATGTGTAACAGCAGGGTACAGATGGCCTCTACACACACACACACACGCATACACACACACACACACGCACACACACCTACACACACACACACACACACACACACACACACACACACACTGGTGAGGTCTATTCTCTCCTCCCCCTCTTCACCCATTTCTTCAACTCATTTGGTTTAGACACATTCAAGCTTAAACACACACACACACACACATGCGCTCACACAAGCATATACACACTAATGGACTCCACAATAGGTTAAAGGTGATTTGCTGGATGAAAAGTGAGGAATAAGTAGGGAGGCAAGGCAACGTTATTATTATCTGTCTTTCCTTTGCTTTAACATGGAAATGCAGCTGCATACTGTTCACACCCAGTGTCCTTATCAACAACAGCAAGCAGTAAACAAAGCTCTGCAAAAGCTTTTATCAAAAGGGTACAAGAGCCTCACAGAGGAGTTGGCCGTGTGCCTGAGGAAGCGAACCATCTTGGTGTCGGAGGCGGGGCAGACGAGGGCCATGTAGCGGTTTCTGAAGGTGCCGTAGATCTTCAGGTGGAAGCCAGGTTTGGTCGTGGGGTTTCGGTGCTCTCGGAGGGCCTCCACTCCGTAAGCGGAAAGGTCAAAGTAGAGGCTGTGGGCACGGATCTCAGGAGTGGGTACCTGAAGTTAGGAGAAAGAGAAGACACTGAATCAAATCATTTCAGATATAATAAAATATACAAGGACCAGCAATGAGATTAGTATCATATTTTATATAATTATTTGGACATTACTAAGTAGGTCTAATTCTTAAAGGGATAGTTTGGATTATTTGATGTGGGGTTGTATTAAGTACTTCTCTATAGTAGAAGCAGGACAGCCCACCCCCAGTTTGGAGAAGCAGAGAAAGGCACCAGCACTGAACCTAAGCAATGTACTGCTGTGGACAGGGTCAACAACTGGATATATTTTAGCCACCTAAAAAAGAGTTTCAAGGAAAACAGATGTTATATAAGCCAAATATCACTCTCTCCAAACCAACCAAACTCCACAGGCAAATCAGTCATTTTACTCCACAGAGCATGGTAGTTGCTGGTCTACTGCTGCCTCAATCTGTTAGTTTGTTTGTTTTATTGTGTGACTTCGGTGAATTCAAACTAACCTTATTAAACACCAAAGTCACGTGATAATACAAACAAACTAACAAATCGAAGCAGCGGTAAACAAGCAACTCCTGTGTTCTGCGAGGTAAAATGACTGATTTCACCTATGGAGTCTGGTTGAACGTGAGAGACCAATATTTGACTTAATGGCCGTTTACCGTCAGACTGTCTGAAGGCAAAGTAAAATGGTGAAAATATTCCAAATATAGTGTGCACTTAAACTGATATAGATTTTTTTAAGTGGACCTTTTCTAGTGGCTAAAATACATTTCGTTGCTGACTCTGTCTACAGTAGTACAGTGCTGAGCTTCCATGCTGGTGCCCCTCTCTTCTTCTCTAAACCGGGGTCCGTGCCAACCAGCATCTACTTTACACTTACTATGGTGCCTCACTCAATCCTAGATCTAATAATTCAAACTATCCCCTTACGTACATGCACACTGTGACGTGAATATGATGAAAAGACACAGAACATTACCTACACACCAGCCCTGCCTGTGGGGCTGTTGTCACTTGAGTGGAGATTGAGAATAGCTTGATTTTTATTCAGTGGTTCAATCTGGCAGTGCCTCCCCATTTTGTCCCTCAAGCCAGAATTGATCAATTTTCTTTTCAATGACACAAACCAGCCAAGTGGAATCAAACAGCAGTTAGTGCAGCCAAGGGAGATAGCGCGGGAACAGAGCGGCGATTGGGTGGGGATGGCAGGGATGGTGGGGCTGACCAGGTCATATCCTGGGAGGTAAATTCAATCACTCCAGGAAACAGCCAGGGAGAAAAGGGGCCAATAAAAGGCAGCCACACAGCCGCTAAAGAGAACGTGATATGAATGGTTATGGTGGCATAAAACAGCAAAGGAGACTACGCTTGTGTTCAGATATTAGTCGATATTAGTCTAGAAGCTTTTCACCTCGACCTCATTGTTTATTTGTTTCTCCAGATGAATCAACTCTTTTTAGCAGTTTGTCACTGGTTATTACTATAAGAGCAACCTTTTGTCTGCACAAGTCAGGCTCTAGGAACAATACAATTATCAATAACGGCTAATATCTGGTGATCTGTGCAGGATGAGGAGCAGACTACTGCTGTAAATATCATTTGTCTGCATTTTGAATGTCTCTATCTCAGTGGACCAGCAGGGATGTGATGTTTGTTTATCATGTCTGTCTAAACAATACTTCTGTCTGAATGAGGCTGGTTGGCTGTCTGTGCTGCACCATATTCCAAATATTTCACATTTGTTATTGCTTTTTTTCATTTCTTAATGTGCATGGGGCTGCACAGTCAATCAAAATATTATCAAAACTGTAATATGGCCAAGTGCAATATCTAAATAGCAGAAGCTACAGGAAAAATGTGTAACAAAATGAATTACTGTAGTGCTGCACAGATGTTCTGGCCTATTAATACTGTTCTCCAGATGCAAGGAAGCATGTTTGTTTGGTGATTTTAATCATTATTTTAGTGAAAATGTAAATAATGATGCAAAAATAATAATTTCCACTTATCATGAATCATACGCACTTAGAAATAAGTGCTAACTAGAACCTTCAGCTTGTCCCCATAAGAAAGCCCTTTTCGGTTCCTGGTTGAACCTTTTATAAAAGTTCCACTTGGAACACTTGCTGCTTCTACATGATGAAATTGTTTGATTCCAGAACGTTTCTACTTCATAAGGTTGCTAACAAGAACCCACCCAGGGAGCTCTACCGGGAACCCCTTTATAGTCCAGGAGTTCCATCTAGATCCCACCCAGGGCGTTTTACCAAGAACCCTTACATATTCTAAAGGTTTTATCTAGAACCCACCAAAGGGAATCTAAAAATACACACATATATATAATATACAATATGATACAATACATATACATACAATACCATATTGTATTCTACAAATGAATCCCACAGATTGTATATTGTGGTCATCTTTCATTTCAGTGTATGTTATAGTTAACAGTGTTTAAATTGACAATGCATCTTTAAATACCCAGGCTTTCAACAAAGCTTGAGGAAGTCTTTCTTCCAAACAAGGTTCCTTGGATGAAAAGTGTTCTTGATGGAACCTCTAGTCTTAAGCCTTCAAAAAAGGGTTCATCAGAAGCAAATGGTTCTGGGTAGAATCTCAGCCCTTCAGAAAGAACCCTTTGAAATCCTTATTTCTAAGAGTGTATTACAATTGCAATATTTGAAGATGTTGCAATATTATTATTATTATTTTTAGCATATCCTGCAGCTCTAATCTGCAGCCTACGTAATCTTACATGTTCAAAGAAAGAATTAATTAAATACATTTTGGATACAGTTTAATGAGTGATTACCCTGTAAAGGGTGTTTCATATTTGTCTATTCAGTCTTTTGTAGGCCTTTTGGAAACATCACTGAGTCATCATTCAAGGAACCATCTGCTTATATAATGTCAAGTGACCTTTGGCGCAGCATGTGGAAAACATTGCAGCTGATGTTTTGATGTCTTGAATCACATTCACCTGGCAGGGGACAGATTATGAGTCTGGCCAGGGGGCCATGATGAATCACAAGCTTTATCATCACCATCACCTGCCTCCGTCAGAACAACAGCTGCTCTTATCAAATTTGATAAGTAAATCAAAATAAGGCCGGTGTTGATGCTGACGAGGTCCAACAGTCTGCTAAAATCCGGCTGTTTATGTGAGAGTCAGATATTGTGTTCAGCTGCAATTGGCAGCTCCACATCACTGTTTGCTCAAATCAGCTTTATGAGGCCAAATAAAGTCGCCTTCACAGTAATATCCTGCAATATCCTGTTTCTACTGCCTTCAGCCTTTTACATCAACAGCAACCTGTTGGTTATTGCCTCAGCGTTCACATGAGTGGATGCATCCATTAGTGTATGTGTATGTTCATGTATGCATATACAGATCACACACACTCGTGTGTGTGTGTGTGTGTGTGTGTATATATATATATATATATTTTATGTGTTTCTGACTTAGCCTATTTTCTGCGAAACATTTCAGACCAAAGACCACTTAATTAGGGGCAGTTTGTCCAAAGCAGTGTCCCCAACTGGGGAAAGGCTGATTTTTGAGACACTGGTTAAGGGTAGGGTGAGGTTTAGGCAAGTAGAGGTTAGGGGTAGGGTTAGTGTAAGTCTCCAGGAAATGAAGGTATCAAGGTAATTTATTTACCATTATGTGTGTGTGTGTGTGTGTGTGTGTGTGTGTGTGTGTGTGTGTGCGTGCGTGCGTGCATGCGTGCATGCGTGCGAGCAAGTGTGTGTGTGTGTGTGTGTGTGTGTGTGTACAACTTAAGCTATTTTAAGGGACACATTTCAGACTCAAGCTCCAGTTAAATGGGGACAACTGGTGCAACTGGGGACAAAAGACGTGTCCCCTGTTGGAAGAATGCTGATTTTTGGGTCAGTGGTTAAAGTTAGGGATAAGTTATATAAGCTGCCTATTTTTTTAAACTTACTTTTAAATGGAGCTTCCCGGCAAAAGTTTTTCACATGATTATACTTGTATAACCAGTGTAACGATAAACATCTTGAATCTGTAATCTTGAAGTAAGGGCTTGGGTTAGGCAAGTACAGGGGGAGGATTTAGTCATTTGGGGGCCTAAGGGAAACAGGCATGGGGCCCTCTACACCCCTTGTTCTTCCCCCTTTTCAATCCATAAATAAATAATAAAACATAAAAATAGAAGAAGTTACACTGTAGTCTTACAGCAGTGGATACTTCTGTATCTCTTGCGAAATGGCTGGAGGGTGAACAGGCTGTGGCGGATGCGTGTATTGCATTTAGGTATCCTCCCACATTTTTACTTTAGTAATAGTAGTTTTGCTTCATTTTGTGCATACAGTGCCGAGCCCTTAGTTTACATGAGTTGGCGACTGTGTTTCTGAATCATTCACTGAATTGCCTGAGTTAGTGGGGAGATCCTGAGACACTCATGAATGAAGCATTCTGGATTGTTAGAAAGACTAATTAATTAGCAAAAAGTAAAGAAACAAAAAACAAAAAACACTTTCTTAAGCCTAAGTTTATGAGTGTTTTTATGGGGACCTTTGTTAGCTTGGGGACTAATTTAATCTCCAATCTTTGCCTATAATGTTAAGCCCTCCCATGGCATGTAGAGGTTATGGGTATCACAAGTCTCCAGGAAATGAATGTAAGGCTATGTAATATACCCAAAAATGACATAAGTAAATGTGTGTGTGTGTGTGTGTGTGTGTGTGTGTGTGTGTGTGTGTGTGTCTCCTGACCTGTCTCTGGTCTAGTCTCTCTATAGTTGCATTTGCTCCATAGGCATGGCAGGACTCCACAGTGTAGTCAGAGCTGATGCCGAGCACCGAACAGGAGTCACCACAAGACCCATCAGCCACAACAATCACACGTGGCCAGTCATTGTGTGGGATCCTTCGCAGATAGTCCTCTGTAAACTGAAACAACAAGAGATAAACAAAAACCAAGGAAAAATATTAATTTAACTAGACAAGTGCAGTTGGACAGTACAGTGCTCAGAGACACAACACAGGCCTAAATGTCTTCAAGGGGCAGCCCATGGATTTCGGCATCCTCATCTTTAATATCCATAGTTACCACAAGCAGGGATGAATAATGACTTTTGTCCATGAACCCAGAGAAAATGGATAAAACCACAAGAAGATGAAATAACATAACATATAATGGTTCATATTTACAAGAGAAAAGAAACCCCTATCACAAGTTAGAAGCTGTATGTAGGTAATGTTTGGCATTTTTTATAGAAAAATAATTTACTGTTGATCAACTAATTTTTTTTTTGCTATTCAGGTAAACATTCTGAAAATAATAACTACTTTTATTCATTTTGGATGCTTTTAACGGCTAATATTATTATTATTATTATTATTATTATTATTATTATTATTAGTTACAACTTTTACTCAACCAAAGGATTTCTTCTTCTCCCACTGCCTATTAATCCAAGAAACAAGTGGATTGTATTGTAATAAACCCAAACAAGCCATTAAAATGGGCTCCAGAGGTTGAGCTTTTCTTGGCAGGACTGCATCTCTCAGAGAGATTTATTATTATGCCTGTGTATGCATCGTTGCCCCCAATAAAACACCAGATACTTGCCTTTGCAGAGGAGCAGACAGAGCAGGACAAAGTGAGTTGAGGAAAGACTGACAGGCTGAAAAGGGAGGATAAAAGGGCCGTACAGGAGCTATAATGGCTCAGAACCTCAGACATCTATGTTTAATCCATTTAGACTGCAGAGTTCAGGTAATTTAAAAGACCCCTTTTGCATCCTCAGACCTTTGAAGCACTGACAGGCAAGGAGGGCAAAAAAAATTCATCAAACACAGTGTCGTGTCTAATCAAGAGGAAATGGCAAACTTGGCAGTGAGTCTAAGTGAAACTGAAGTTTGTTGTGATCGAAGACCCTCTCGACCTTGTCTTCCGTCTTCCAAAGGTTGGTGAGTCACTGGATAGCAGCAAGGACAGCAGCAGCTAACAGGAATGACATTGGAGCTGAGGAGGAAAGAAGCTGCTGGCCAGAGACGGAGAGGAGCAACAAACAAGAGTGCAACTAAGATAGCTCTGTTTTCTACTGTTTGATGAGTAGGGGAGAACGGGGCAATTGTAACATTTTTAAAAATATTTTCCTTCATAACTCACAGACTACTTGAAATACAGTAGTCATTTTTTTGATATAAGACACATATACGTATGTGTGCATTTATTAATAATATGATTGATATATTTTCCCTAATAAGGACAATAATGAGGACTACAATATAAAATTCAGTGTAATAGGTCAGAGTGTTAACATTGCCTCCTTGATGGGGACAGTTATAGCAGTGGTTGTGGGCAAAAAAAATATGTCATATTAATGCATCTCAAATAAAAGCACACGTAAAAGTAATCACAATACTGCTGTAGTATCTAATAATGTTATTTTTTGTCTGTAGTTCTAATTCTGTTAGATGTCAGGCATTGTATGTATAAAATCTTGTATGCTAGCCAGCAACAGCTTTATTAACATACATTGTTCACATGAATTTTTAACCAATAACCTATCCATAAAATTGATGGAAGTTTAAATTTGCAGTTTCTTAACTATAGATAGCTGAAGAAAATTAACAACTTTACACCTCAAAATTATTTTTTTGTTGAAAACCTCTGCTGAGGTGAAATCATCTTGATCCTGTTCCACAGGCAGAGAGGAAATCCTACTGAGCATGTGCAGGATGATGTCACTCGAGCTTGTTTCTGATTGAGGAATTGAGTGTGTTACAGTTGCCCCTGTTACAATTGCTCCCGGTCTCCCCTATTGAGGAGGAAAAAATGTCAAAGAATAATTAAGCAATGTCATAATATCCACGGTGATACAGTAGCTCAACCTTCATAGAGCAGTAATAAAGTCTTGTGTCTGGCTTCCAGCCATGACACAAATATTCAGTGAACATGTAATCGTTGTTTGCCAACGTTGAGCACTTCTCTGAGAAACCCCTCTGAGGTTTTTGTGTTAGTGGGCCCTTTCTTTGTTTGAAGGTTGAGGTCTGGCAGAGGGTGTTTGAGGCCCACAGTGAGGGTTATACAAATAAATATGATTTTAATAAAACAAGAATAACATCTGTGATTTTATCATGATGCACCAGTCACAGTTTGTGGTGTATTTGATGTTGTGTTATGAAATCGGGTGCCAGAATCCACAGTAACATTTAATTTAACATGATTTGGTTCGGGGGATACCCTCAAAATATCTCTTGTAGATATCTGTAATTAAATCCTTTGGATTATATAGGATAGGATTATATTTTTAGTCCATTTTATTTTAATGCCACATTGGAATTTGTTTACTATAATTCTGTCTTTTACTTTCAACTGGCCTAAAAACTGTAGCGAGGATTCTCCTCAGGTTTGAGGTCAGCTTACATAACAGGTTATTTCAACTGATGAGCCTGCTTTCAGTCTGACATTATACAATGTTGTGTGAGGAGGAGAAGCTTTGGGGAGATTGTGGTACGGTATATGTGCAGTATGTCTGGGGCAAATGAGCAAATTGATCTACAGAAAGTCACATAATAACATGAATAAATTTACAACTAACAATGACAAATTAATAAAATTCTGTTTGGTGAGATATAATATGTTCTGTTTATTTCACGGAGGGCAAACTGGCTCAGGTTGGGAGCAGCAAAACAGCTCTTTAAATGCCAGAAAAGAAAGAGAGAGCTACATTATCAGACAGCTGCCTTGTTCACTCTGGAGCCCGAGGAGACTGGGGGCTTCTGATTGGACACGGGAACAGACATCTCTGTCACCATCACTGCTGATAGCTATCAGACCTCTGCTGAAGTGGAGGCACACACCAGCCTCTTCTCTTTGACCGCTGCCACTTAGGGGGGATCAGGTTTTGACAGACTATGAAGGCACAGTCATTACAAGATGAGGCAGTCTAAAAGTCTCTCTCTGTTGTCTACAAAGTCATCACACATTATTTCCACATCACAGCTCTATGTATTATGGATACATTTGCTTTTAAAGAGGAAATTTAAGTTGTTTTTAAAAAAAAATAATTTTAATTTTTAATTTCTTTACTTTTTTTAATTTCGTATACTTGTGAAAGTTTGCTGATAAATCTACTTTTTGGTACTGTGCTGTTGCTTATTCTAACATTTCTATACATTTATTTAGCTATAGAGATATAGGGAGGGGTAGGTGGATGGGGTGTGTTCATAATATGAAAACGTCCTGAGAAATGTCTTATTATATATTAGGGTCCAACTGATACTGGATTTTTGGGCTGATACTAATACTAGAGAGTAGAAAAATTCCAATATCAAGATGCTCTTTACAGAATATATTACATAGTATACAGAATATATACATAAACAAACATTTTTTGCAATGAATCCTCATTATCAAACACTTGGGACAAAGATATGTAATGAAACAGGATATTTAAAGTTTAACAATAAACTTTATTTTCCAAAATGATATCAGGACACTGGAACAGAAGTCTTTCACTCATATTTTTAATTATTACAAAGAACTGAGAGTAAAAAAACATAAATAGAGCAAAATATATGTTTATATTAAATCTGAACTAAGAAAAAGGGATCAGATTTACATCAAATGCTGCCTATACAGCTAAAAAGTAAGAACAATCTGCATTATGTTGTGTTAACAAAAAGCTTTTATATAGGCACACATGGGACAACATGTATGCCAATACCAATATAGACTGATATAGCCTATGTGATAGGCCAATATCGGGCTGATAATATTGGTCGATTGATATGTAGGGCTCTATAATATAATACAGTACTCTATAATATATACAGTATATATTAATGTATACTAACTGTGCAATGGCGATATTCGCTGAGGTGTGATTTCATTTCATGTTGTGCAACATCAGTATTTCACTCAGGTGTACTATCATTTCAACTGTCCATATATTAATATTTCCTATGGGCAATTGGTTTAAATTCAACTGTTGAGTCTGTTTCCTGTTCGTTATTTCATATACTATTCCTTTTCATGTATTCCATTTTGTTTATATTGTTCCTATTTTTCCCAATACTTCTTCTTGTTTATATTGTTATTTTTTAAAAAAAACGTATCTTGTTTATCTTATCTTATATCCTACATGTTAAGTATTGGCACAAATATCACTAAAAGAAACTGACGTTAGCATGGGATTCATGCCCTGGTTGTGACATGTTACATACAGAACATTAGATGATTGAAAGTTGAAAGAGTGGTGAGTCTTTACCTTGGTCCCCAGCTGCACCTTGACGTCCACCTTCTGCTTCTTCTGCTCCAGGATGCTCAGCAGGTACTCCTGAAAAACGCCTATCCTGGTGAAGAAATGCTCGTTGTGCCAGCAGCCCTCCATGTTATCAAAGTCCACGCCGAGTCCCAGCAGAAACTTCACGCTGCGGGGATCAAGGGCGATCTGCTGGGGCCGGCAGAGCAGGGCGGTCCGGTACCTCTCGTCCAGCACGGTCAGCTTCAGCACTTTCCCGGAGCGGACAGCGACCAGCGCGGCCGTCAGCCCCACGGGTCCTGAGCCCACGATGAGCACCGAGATCCTGGCCCGCCACTGTCTGATGCCGTCCAGGCTCACTTTCACCGCCACGTACACCACCACCGCCACCAGAGTGCTCAGAGCGGTGTCATAGGCGAGAGCGCGGTACCTCTCCTCCGCGGTTTCCCCCATGTCGCCAACTCCAGCGTTTTCCGCCTGCAGCCCGTCCATACCGCAAGCAGGAATCACACAGCAGCTCTGTCTTCCCGTATCAATACGACAAACGTCCTCTCATCATCTGTGCGCTCGCAGAAAGAGAGAGAAAGGCTTTTACACCCATGCACACACAAGCCAAACCAGCTGCGACTCGCCACATGCGTCCTCTCCTCTCCTCTGCTCTCCCTCAGCTGTGAGTGGAGTTGTTGCAGCACGCTGGACTCTCTCTCTTTCTCTCTCTCTCTGTCTCTGTCTCTCTCTGTGTGTGAAGCCTGAAGTAAGGTGTGTGTCTGCAGAGCGTCAGCACAAAATGTGCACTTTAATGTATCAGCAGTCTATGCGTAAAGGTTTAAATCTGTTGTATCACTCTACAATGAGACTACCCTTATGAATGAGTTATGAATGGTTTATAATCAGGTTATTATTCAGGTTGTAAACACTTTTTAAATTACTAATAAATCGTTATAAAGAAGGTAGAACTGTTTTCTATTTGGCAAGATCCAGTTACTGTGTACTTGGGGAGACCAGAGATGATTGAACCACTGTTTGTTTGGGAATCAGTAAGTCAGTGATTGTTCGTGCTAGATCTCTCAAACTTTGATAGGCAGTGCCAGGAGGATTTTTTTAAATTTCTAACAGGGGAAATGGACCCAGTTTGTTTAGGTTCCCCACAATTGTCAAACTGACTCATGAATGACTATTTTGGTTCTACATTCTGAAACAGACAGAAGGGTGGGAATGTGTCCAAAACCTGGGAATAAGTTTGCATATAACCACTCCCAGTTCCCTCTCCGTGAAATCAGTGGGTTTTTAAAAAAATGGGTTTTAGGTAAAGATGCCTAAAATGCTGTCTTGGTTAACAGAGTCTTAAGGGATCTTCATGTCTTCTGCATGCACAAATAAATATGTAAATAAATAGCCCATTCATGAATTTTGAAGCATTTATGTGTGTTTAAAAGGATGGTTGCTAACAAGTGGCTAAATGAGACTTTAAGAGGATGTTGGGGACATTAAACATCATCACGCTGAATACTCGGTGGTGCCACTAAAAATTATACAAGTGGTGTTTGTTTGCCACAGAGCATATTTTCTGCAATTATCCAAAATCTAATGGAGGAATCGTATTGGCTTTTTGTGGAAGGAATCAGAGCGATGCTAACTTCTGATATGGCCTACAAGAATATGTCACCCCAGATCTGTCTGCTACTTTAGCACCATGGACACCGTCATCGATTTATCAATACATAACACGTTTAGGCCAGAGATATACTTACTTTTTAACCATGTGTTTACATACACAGTATGTCAGTTTCTGTTGACGTACACAACCATGGCACCAAACAGACTCAGGATACATGAGGCAGCCATGATGTGTATACAAATGTGTAGTTAAACTCAAGTATATCTCTGACCTCAGGCTACTGATATTTCAGAGTCATGGACGGGGCTATAGTTTCTAACCTGCACAAACGTCAGTAAGATAAAGGATCAATGAATCAGGAAGACTAGACTATCATATTGAACTAAACCACCCCTCTAACAAGGGCAACAAGGGAGGGCGGCATCTCCCTCATCTCGCCTCAAACCCCCCACTGCGTGGTGCCCTTATTTGTCTACTACACAACATCTTCTACACTATCACAGATTATGTGAGTTAATGTCAAAAACAAAGAGTTGTGTTGGTACAACCTACCCTACTACTGGGATGAGTTGTAACACTAGCTGGGAAGGGATGTTACAATAATTATTTTGTGTAATTAATTTGTGTAATTTGTGGATTTAAGATCCACACTATCTACTTTGTGAAAGAACTTCATTGATGAATAAAGAATAAACAGTTTTGAATAAAGTGAACAATTTAAAGTTGCAAAAAACTTTGTGTGGACTGTATTTCTGAATGTGGATGTGTCACATAAGTGTTCAGTCACTGTCACAGTTGTGATAAATGAAGACAGTTGCCCCTGGGGTGCAGCATTGTGAGCCCAGAACTGACAACGTACACACACTTGACCCACACTTCTTTCTGCCTTGAGTTTGCAAAGTGTTCCATACACACAATGCTGAAATTCTTACCATTTATTGAACTGTTACAACTGACCCCACTCCCAGCAGCCATTTCATCGCTAACTGTTTTAGCATGTGGGCATGTGTGGAGGTAGCATTAATGCAAAGCATCAAATTAAACTAGAGAAAATACTACTTTAGGTTATATAAGTCAAACCATTGTATGTACAATTCAAAGAACATTAGGTAGAATATAATATATAATATATATATATATTTTGTTATAAAATCCCTGGTGTTGCTTACAGAGACATGTCACATCTCTTCTGTGAGCTCATGAAGGAAACGGTAGTACAATATAGGTTCAGTATTTATGACATCACAATAGCTCTTTTCTGATTGGTCAAATTGACAGAGTTACAACTAACCAGGTATTTCAAGTCTCCCCCATCTCCCTGACTAATTAATCTTGCAAATGACTTACTACCATTTA
Source organism: Lutjanus campechanus (assembly GCA_027495735.1). Classification (NCBI taxonomy): domain Eukaryota; kingdom Metazoa; phylum Chordata; class Actinopteri; order Lutjaniformes; family Lutjanidae; genus Lutjanus; species Lutjanus campechanus. Next base: position 2,098 of record JAJHUR010086239.1, on the reverse strand, counting down.
TGATTGGCAAAGGGAGCCTTATTGTGAAGTGTTCAACAGCGCATGCTGAAAATGTCAAGCAAACCAGTACTGCCCAAGTGTATGAATCTGGTAATTTGATATAATTTGTGCAAATCAAACTTTTTGATTACTAAAATATGCTGATGGTGGTTAGATGCTAGCTGACAGGTATAAATGCTAACTGACTGGAGACAACAAAGTAAGCAGTGAGATCTGAGGCTAAACATGGGCTCACGACTTGGCAGGTTCCTGTTGCTCTTTTTATCTAATGTGTTGTAATAGTTTATTGCTTATTTATAAAGTGTTTATAACCTAATTAAAAAACTATTTTTAAATCATTTATAAGTATAGTGTTATTGTAAAGTGACATCAAATAAATCTGTCGTATTTCTGAAAGTGTCAAGACTTCATAAAGTCAATAGAAACTGCAGCCATAGGCATGTGATTCTACCATCCTAAAATCCAATAGATGCTTAACAGCAAACTGCAGGGGCTGGACAATGCGCTTTGGTTTTACTCTGAGAAACTATTGATTTACTGTTGCTAAAACAAGACAGGTCGATTCTCCCACATACACACACACACAGACAGCAGCACAGCAAGCCTACTGTATTATCCCAAAGGACTGCTTACAAAGTGTAGAGACATACTACTGTTATTTTCCAACAATAATGTTCCCTCAGGAATGGGAAGACAAGTGCTGTAAAAAGCAGAAGCTGACAAATCAGATTGGATGATGAGAGTCAACAGAGTCCGTCTGGAGTTGCTGCTGAAAGATTAAGAAAAAAGCCAGAGGAGATGCTGGTGGATGTTACTGCAAATCATATCAGCTTGTAAGAAGCTTCACATCCTCTCCAGTCTCCCTGGTACCCCTGAGAGCCATGCATTTCCACTTCATTTCACTATATCTTATGAGAACATGTTAATAACAACCTCTATTCCATGTCATATGGTTTCAGTTTTGACTTTTGTTTCCTTTCCTTCTCCTTTCCCCTCCTGTCCTCTCTGAGCTAAAAGAAGCAGAGGCTGAACTCACTTCACCATGGTGATGGCTCCTCAGAGGACAAGGCCAATTTATATGAAAAGATGCATTCATCTGGTGCTGTATGCTGCTGAAAATGGATTGAAATGGCACATTGAAAGTAGCAGAACAGAGATGATGATGCAGTGACATCTCTCTGTTCATTTTTAATCAATTTATTTTTACACTTTGACAGATAAGTGACCTCTCCAGACCTCTCCAATTTAGGATGGTCTAGGTTTCCTTCCCATCACTAGTTTTGCAAGAGTGGCAAATATTTACATGTTTACTAATTTGTCTTTTTATAATCTCCATCAGGTGTAAGCATGGAGGAGATCCTGCAATAGGTCGTGTATGTGCGTGTGTGTGTCTGTGAGGGACCAACAGAGCTGGAGCTTGTCTGCAGCTAATCTTGCATACTACTGTAATTTTTTGTGCACATTTATAACTGTATGCTCAATGACTTTTCATGGTTGTAGTGATTCAAAGTTTTTGAAGAACCTTGAAAAACCTTTATGAAACTTTTATAAAACCTGTAGTTGAGACCAGCTGTTGAGAGGCAGCAGAACAGGTACACAGAGACACCCAGTGGAGCAGAGGGGTCGTAACGCCATATAACCTGTACTGACAGTTGACTTGTCTTAACCGGTCGGTATAGGGGCCACAAGGCATCCGCAACAGCTAGGCTAAAACAAGGCATAGCCACTAGAAGTGCTGAGATGAAACTAGTTACATGTTACTAGTTACATGTGATTAAATTACAAAATAAATGTCTCTATAATCTGTTACAGTTAATGGGAAAAAATCTATAATCAAAATGTTAGTGATAAGAAAGGGTTTACATGTAAATATTCTTTTCGGGTTGTCTGACAGAGATCTGCACTCTACTCTTCTAGTTTTATCTTGTGCAGTCTGTAGCACTGAAGGAACAAGATTTCATCCCTCTATATACTGAACTATACATATTTTAACTACATGGAGAGAATTACAATTAATTCCACTTTGGACTTTGTAACCTACATTGGCACGAAAAAGACAGAGGAAAGAAGAAATAGCAAATAAAGAAGCTGCATAAAT
>JAJHUR010086238.1:6215-27216 GCA_027495735.1 Lutjanus campechanus | reverse complement strand
GAAAACCACAAATGGCAACAAAAATATTGAAGCGAATGGAAGCGGGAGTTTAAGTGGCTAGAATCTAGAATCTGACACGTCTAAGGACATGATGTACTGCAATTTGTGCAGCCAGTTTCCTCAACTAGTTGAGAAGTAAAACTTGTTTTTCATCTGAAACAATCCCTTCAGGAAACAGCGCATCGCAGTTCATGGGAATTGTTTTCAAATAAGCCACCAAAAATGTACTCTAGAGAGGCCAGGCCTTAAATATATTAGCACCCATCCCTGCACAAACACTGCAAACCTGCTCACAAAAATTTGTGAAGAACAAAGAGAAAAAAACCTGTCAGCAGTAGTTTTATTATTTTGCCCGCTGAATGTGTACATTTTTAAAAGTATTTTATTTTATGTTTGCATCTGCCGGTGGGTCATCACGATAAGAGGAGACATAATAGTGTGTTAATTCCACTGCAGGAGAGACTTGATGTTCTCTGCAATCAAGTGGAACAAAATATGTGCATATATCGGTATCAGCGCTGGAAATCTGCCAAAATGAGTTGGAAAACATTGGCACATCGGATATATGCAAAAATCAAATATCACGCATCCCTACTATAAACACTGCTGCACTTTATTTTTCACATACAGTCCCTGGACAGATGTTACATAGTAGCGCTACAGATATAAAAAATTAAAACAGTTACTGGAATAAAATGTGGTGTATTGAAAACAATGATACAAAGAAACCAGTTCAATTGGAAGGAAGAAAGGTTTGCGATGAAAGATGGGAAGGAGGAGGAATTGGGGACATACGGGGAGAAATATGGAGGCCATTGTCTTCATTATCAGCAAGTAGCTGCCCTGCTAAAGTGTCTTTTGAGCCGCGGTCCTCAATTTTTTCTCAGCCAAGGACACTTTACAGGATTGAAAATATACTGGGGACCATCTCATGTGTGTCCCTGGGAATAACTGCCTCTGTTTTAACACTTCTACTTAGTTATGTGAAAGAACAACATCAGAGAAATGTATTAGAAAGATATAAAACATGTTTTAAAAATGTTTGCACCATGTCAACACAGAATACCCGTGTAGAAAGAGCTGTTTCCCACCATTAATGTCCATGCATGGGTGACAGGTGTGTGACTGATGGGAGGAAGATTTATATAGCCTATATATTTGTTATAATTAAGGCAACAGATTCTTTAGAATGGAACATTTTTCAGGCCCCCTGGCAAAGTGCCACAAACCCTTGATTGAGAACCGCTGCTTTGGGCAAGACACCGAATCCCTGCCAGATCCAGAGGTGCAGCTCTGCAGCCGAGTTTGACCTTCATCCTCTAAAACTGCAACTAAAAAGAAACATCCTCTCTCAGATACTTTAATACTCATCTGTGATGTTTGATATCTACTTTTCCTAAACGTGCCTGCTCTGAGTCTACATCAGCTGATGATTTAAACATTTTTCTAGGATGTTTTTCAACAACCCCAGAGAACAAGTTTGAACGTGTTGCATTTGATGCCCCATTTCCACTGCCTCAGTGCAGCGCACTTCAGCTGCATTGTGGCCTGCCAACATATGATCATATGCATTTCCCACACAGCTGATTTTTAGGGGCTCACACCAAAATGTGATGATAAATGTTGACGTTTATGGTCAATAAATTCTTTCCTGCAATCAAACTCTGGTGTAGCTGCTGGAAATATCTGAAGATGATACAAGTTTGTCTAGTTTAGCACAAAAATAACAACAATGTCATCAAACTACAATGTGGACTAAGTAGCCACTGCCTGGGATTGTTTTAGGGCGTATTTAGTGATACTGCAACCCGATGCTTTCATCCAGAGCAGATTATAATTAGGGGAGCAGGTCAGAAATGTTTGACAACAGGGCTTTTCATGGACATACTTTTGATTTTCATGGTTTCCTAAAATACCTCACAAGTGGGATTCCAGCACATGACATCAAAGCTGAAGAGTCTGCAGGTCTTCATACTGTGTTTTAAACCCAGCATGACTTCTTCACATTTAATCATTGTCTTCTTTAAGCTAAATATAAAATCAACTACCTGAGTCTAAATAATAACTTCAAAAGAGCATGAAACAGAATAAAAAAACATCTATTCTTACATGCAGATACATTAAAGCTGCAGGCTGCCTGTGCAGAGTTCTCGCCTCAAGCAAAAGGTTTGTGAAGATTGTGAAGATGCAAATATAAATGGAACATTTCATGGACCAGTGCAGGTGTTACCACAATAAAAAGTCCACAATACAACATTTATTATGAAATTTAAATTTAAATTTAAATTTCCCCTTTCTTTAATAAAATAAAGTAAAAGTAGCCAGACATGACTCAAACATGTACAAAAAATTGGCATGAATTGTCTTTGGCGATGAATGTTTGAATTAGAGCTGCAATGATTAATCAAGTAATCGATTATTAAATTACTCGCCAAGGAAATGAGTCAAAATTCTCTGATTCCACCTTCTTTTTCAGGCTTCTTCAGCCATCTATGACAGTAAAGTGAATATTTTTCGGTTGTAGACAAAACAAGACACTTGAAGATGTCATCTTGGGCTTTGGGAAACATTTTTCACAATTTTCTGGCATTTTATAGGCAAGCAACTATTAATCAGGAAAATAATCAACTGATCGACTACGAAAATAACTGTTAGCTGCAGCCTTAGTCTGAATCATGTCCGTGTACAACTGCAAGACAAAAACAATGCAGCGGTCAGTGGCAGACCTTTTGTAAAAATAAAATAAATAATGATTCATGTAATATCTCAGTAGATATCTTTACAAGGTATATTAATAGTCGATAGGATATACTGGTTATTGTTTAAGACCTTTCTATATTATTGCCGACATAATAGTTAGTTTTGGCGCTGATTAAGGATGCAGAGATTATTCTACAAAGCCGAGAGGGGAGCTGAGGAAAGGATCAGTTCAGAAGAAAAAGTAATATTAACAATGGTTTTTTTTTCTGTTCTCATAATGCTATTTATTGTGATTCATGGCCCTTACATGTTCTGGAGTTGCATAGCATTAAACAGCATTATGTGTTAATCTGCATGCAGTAATGAGGTGGTTTGATGTTTCCTCTCTTCACAGTAAACAAGTGAATATGGACCTTTTCTAAAAGCAGTCAGCCCAACATTTCTTTCCACCGAGCAGCAATTTAACAATTTCACAGGCAAAATGTTCCTTGGTGGAACTGGATGCATGACAAAATGAAAAGTCGAGCCCGTTTGACCCAGAAAAGGACCCACGTTGTGTTCAGTATAGTCATGCAGAACATGGGATCTGAGGTGGAAAATGGAGCACTGACTGAGCCGACGTATTTAACATAGGGCGGTGAGGACAATATGCCATCTCAGCTTTAAGGCACAAACTAAGCAGCAAGTCAGCAGAGGGACAGATATCAAGTTTGGACATGTGCTGTTAAACAAAGGCATTTCTGCCCACGCTGGAGCAGCAGAAAGCTACTGTTTATGACATTTTTATTTTAGATCAACTGTCAATTCCGTAGCCTGTGTCCCATCAATGGTCCATGAAGGACTTTCATTATATGTGAATGTTTAATTTCACTTTTCATTTTTCTTGCTGGAGGTTAAAACAACAAGCAACTGCATAAAGCAAACTATGACTACTACTATAATCACATCTCCTGACAAAAGCACTACTTTTTGGGGCGATTAAATTTATCAAATGACAATCCAGTGTTGAATCTGAATATATTTGGTGTCCTTAAAAGAAAACACATGAAATTTTATGTTATGGTTTAATACTCTTTATATTTACCTGAGGCGTTTCTCAAATATTCAAAAGCTTTTTCTTCATTTTCTTAAATGCACCTTGCACAGAGTGAAATCTCTCATTTGTGATTTCTGCCTTGGCTTAGATAGCCTAAATAACAAATATGTGGATGCAGTAGAAATGTTTTGTAAGATGATTTTTTTATGTTGTGTTTTATGATGTTTTAGAGTCATTTCCTTCATTTTTCCTAAAATAAAAACCTTACTTATTTGCTGTCTGTGGAAGATGTTTCCTTGTGATGAGAGAAAAAAGTTGCCTTGAGATCTTTAACTGTCCTGACAGTATATAAAGAACAACCTGCATGTCTGAATTTAACTTCAGATATACTGATGGTATTTGAATAGAAGAGTCAGTCAGAGGATAACTCGCAACATGTAATTCTACTGTTATAAATCTGTCATATGACGATATCATGTCTGTTATCATGTATTCAAGGACAAGTGTGTAAGATTTATTGCCATCTAGCGGTGAGCTTGCAGATTGCAAACAACTAGTCTCACCCTCCTCTACCAAGCATGCAGGCGAACCTGCGAGCAGTGGCTGTGAAACATGCACAAACTGCGAAAGGATCTATATACAGCCAGAGTTTGCTTTGTCAGTTCTGTGCTGCAGTAGAAACACAGAAGAGGACGTGTGCCCTCTGCAGATATGAGCAGCTCATTCTAATGTAACAAAAACACAATTATTCTTATTTTCAGGTGATTATATACACATAGTTATGAATACTATCTTCCATTTTTGCCATATTCTGCCAATAAATCCTTCCTAAATCTATCTGTGACAAGCTCATAACAGCTAATACTACAATCTAGTAGGCTAAATTAATTGTTGAGTTAAGTTTGCAGCCCTCCTCTCTGCACCAATGACCCGATTGTTGTTATAATCAGCAAAGTGGGACAGATAACATCTCGCAAAAGCAGCGCGGTTTGTCAGTATTTTGATCTAGAAAATGAATATGAGGTTGTATGTAGGTTGTGTCAGCCTAAACAGGCTTTAAACCACTCGAGCACTGTGTGACCACATTCAGCACAGGCATGTGGACGTTAACCTGCGAGGAGAGCAAGCTGCTGGTGCTAACACAGCTAACATTAGCTACACGGTGTGTCACAGACAATGTGATCCTGTTGGGTCTGAAAAGAAAACACATTTGATGAATCGTCATGTTTTGTAGGCTAAAATGCAATATTCATAATGCAAGGTACAGAGTGTCACACATTCCAGCGGCAGATAAGATACATTTTGGTGACTGCAGAATTTGATTAACTGCTACAAACGGCTTTTAATGTGCGCACTATTTTTTGGGACAATGATTAATAAAACTGCTCAATTATGCCTACTTTCTGAGTGATTTCTTACTTTCAAACTAATCTAAATTAAATTTTCTGTTTGATCAAGAGGGAAATTAGTCACCAAGAATATCCCTTGCAGATGTGTTTGCAGACATTTTTTTTTATTGGCCTTGTGAACGCTGGCATTGGCCAATATTGCTGATTACCTAAAAATGCCACATAATTGCTTGCCTACTTCATGGCCTGTCTAATTACCAGTTTATCACTAAAATAAATGCAAAAAACATTAATCATCTTGCCCATCCCTTTGTGATACTGGTTTCAATTCGATTGACAGCACTGAGATATATCATGAAGGAATACATTTCACTACCTTTAATTATTTAAACCTTGTAAAACCTTTACCTATTCTACTTTTAATTAATGTTTTAGTCTTGATAACTTATGGTTTGTCTCAGGGCAGCAACAATTATTTTCGTAGTCGATTAATAGATCGATTATTTTCTTGATTAATCAGTGGTTTGCCTATAAAATGTCAGAAAATGGTGAAAAATGCTGATCACTGTTTCCCAAAGCCTAACATAATCAAACGTCTTGTTTTGTCTAAAACCACAAGATATTCGATTTACTGTCACAAAGGAGTAAAGAAATCAACATTTATTCACATTTAACACATTCACTTTTTATCTTTACAAATACACTCAAATGGATTAATCAATTATCAAAATCGTTGGCAATTAATTTAATAATCAATTAATCATTGCAGCTCTAGTTTGTCTGATGTTTTGTGAAATCTACATGGTGGTCCTGAAGAAACATTATTACATTTTAATATTTTAATCACAGGTAAATTGAGAAATAAACTTGAACTAAGACAGTTATTTTCAACACGTTTGACTTTAACAAAGCCTGACACATTGATGACCTGTATGTTCTAGTGTTGAAACTGCATCATAGATTGATTAACACGACTATAACAAATGAAATATGTCTAAAATTGCTTCAGTATTACTTTTCCAGACAGGTGCACACATCTGGACACACAGGCCCCAGTTGTCCTACTAACACACACACACACACACACGCTGACCAGCTGAGTTTGGACCAACTGGAGACACTTTTACAGTGTTTCTCAAGTGAAATATAAGAGCTAAACTGGTCACACGACAAGCTAAACCAAACAACCATGCAGAGTTTTCCGACCGAGGCTCCAACATTTGTTCGCCCGGGATGTTTATAAACAATGCGGGCATCATTAGTGGCAGCAGCAGCCTGTGGGCACCAACATCCGAGCAGATACACTCCAAAACAAACTCCAGACTCAAGTTACACACCGCGGCTCTGCAGGAGAAGTTGAGCTTTTCAGTTTTAAGCTAACACACAGACTACAAGTTGGTGTTGTGTCAGTGTGGAGAGCTGCAGCTTCCCACCGGCTGCGCTATTTGATGTGGGAGACACAATTTGGAAAGGGGAGAGAGAAAGGAGGGGGGAGACATATAAATTCATCACCTTTGGGTCTGAAACTAATTTACCTTGATTTTTCCGAGTTACGATTTCTTCCTCAGTCGCCCCAGTCCGGTAAATCTTCAACGATTCACTATAAATGCTATTTTTCTTTAAAAAATTGTCAATTCTTCTCGCTAAACAATCACTCCGCACATCCAAGATGGCTACCAGGAACACCTCCTCCTCCGATGCCCTGTTGGACAGGAGTCCCGCCCCCCTCGCTTGTGATTGGGCCCCTGCGGCCGCTCCTGCACTCCTATTGGCCGAAACCCGCTGCCTGTCAACAGACGCTGGTTTTACTACTTCCAGGATAACTCCCGCTATGATTGGACTGTTTGGAAAGGTGAAAGGGTAAACTGAGTTTTGTTTTACGCCCCCCTCTACTTCACCCACTTCTAGCTGCTGGCCGCATGGTGTTCTGGGAAATTGAGTTCACCTCTGCCTTACATTAGCAGCTACATAACTCTAAATATTTAATATTACCCCGCCAATCGTTACATGCGGAAATTTAAAATACAAATAAATGTTCTTTCTGTAATGAATATCCAGAGACAGTTTTATTCCTATTTATGCACTGTTTTCAAACCAAGAAATTCGGGCATGACTCTTTGACAGTTATCATTGGTCATATCTTACATTTTTATGAGAACATGTGGTGTTTGGTTTTGTCAGCTACACAAGAAAATATTTTTTCATAATAAATCTGACAATGATATTGGCAAAGGTTTTTATTCATACATGTAAATTTAGAAAGAAAGCAAACAAACAAAACAATATTGTCCCCTGGATAATGAATGTGCACTCACTGAAAAAATAAATAGACAGGTAGATAAATAAACAGATGAATAAATACTATGATTTGTTTATCTTCAAGAATTTGTTTATTCAAGGAAAACAAGAGGACAACAACTTAGCAACTACAGGTTAGCTATAGTTAAGTGCAATTAAAAATGTAACCGAACATGAGGGATGGGAATTGAGGAGGAGAAAGCACCAAATTAAATAATAAATAACAACTCATTATCATATCCTCATTCCTAATTTCATACTTTGATAGACTGGCTGTGAACCTGATATAAGAAAGATCATGATAATGAACACCCAGTTGTCTAATTGTTAAGTTACCATGAATTAATTGCTTTAAAGTCAAAATTTGTGTTTCTTCCAGAAAGATCAAAGCAAAAAGGCTCATTTACTTTGTTTCGTTCATTTTCTATATGAAGTTTTTGTTGTCCTAAATTTTTTGACACATATTTGAATGCGTCTTTTGCTGAGTTTTATGCTAAGTCTTTTTTTTATTTGAACCATATGTGCTTTAACATGAAAATAAACCAGAATTCCTTAAATTTGTAATGAATGGATGCATGTGAAGTCATCTTTCAGAGCTTCTTTCACTGACCTCTGACTTTGACTCCTGGGCCCGATGCCTTTAGAAACACATCATCAGCAACGCTGCGGTGTTTCAGTGCCTCTCATCCTGCCATCATTATTCCCATGCTGAGACATAATGGAGTCAGTTAAGATAATAAGTGTCATAATTGACTGTTGTGGTTTTGAACCTGCAGTCACTGACCCTCATTATGATTCATGAGTCTCGCATCTTTATAGCTGACCCCTGTGTGCTCCGCAGCTGCCAGGTGGGTCTAATGGTGATTGATGAAAACAGCCAGTTATTGATCAGACTGTAAAGGTTTCACTGTGTGGACAGCTGCTCCACTGACCCTCCTCTCCTCTGTGGTTGCTGCAGCTCGTGCTGCTCTGATCTTCATTCATCAAACAGGAGATTTTCATTTTCTTTTTGTCTGTATCATCAAGGTCATAAGGTCAAGTGTTGACCCACAGTGCACAGACAAAAGAATATATTTCCCTTTAATTAGTTTGTTTCTTAGTGATCAGAAATTATTATTAAATTATTAAATTATGCATTGCAAGTCTAACTTCAAAAGCATTATTTATTTCCACCATATGGCCAAAAGTATGAGGACACCTAGAGACTACATCCATATGTGCAGTGGTGGAGGAAGTAATCAGGTCCTTTACTGAAGTAAAAGTATTAATACCAAACTGTGAAAATACTTAAAAGTAAAAGTGTGGAAGAAATGTACTTACAGTATTTAAAGTACTTCATGCAGAAAGATGTCCTACTATGACTGTTAACTGTTATGGATGATCTCATTAGATTATTGACTCTGCAACTATAATTATTTTCATTATTGATTAATTTGCTGATTACTGACATTAATTACTGGATTGTTTGGTTTGTTAAACTCTGAAAAAAACTGACCTAGAGTCCAAAATGACAACTTCAGAATCTTAGTTTTGTCCAACCAACAGTCCAAACTTCAACATTATTGCAAATAAATGTAAATTATTACAGTAATTAAAAGGAAAAACAGCACATCTTCAGATTCGAGAAGCTGGAAATCATGAACCAAAAAATAACTTAAACGAAAATTTCCTGTGCAAACTGTCAAGACACCTGGCTTCACATGACAAAATCAAAATTTTGATTTCATATATTTATCATTCCCAGGGCTGCAGCTCATGATTATTTTCAGTGTATATAATTAAATTTTTTTAAAATTAAATGTATTGGGTTTGTAAAATGTCAGAAACTTGGTGAAAAAAGTCAGTGTCAGTGTTTCCTAAAGAACAAGATGACGTCCCCAAGTCTTGTTTTGTCCACAACCCAAATATTTCAAGTTTACAGCCATAAAGGAGTAAAAAAACCAAAAAAACCCCAGAAAATATTTACATTTAAGAAGCCAGAATCAGAGAAATTTGACTTTTTTTCTTTAAAAAATTACTCAAACCGATTAATCAACTAATAATAATTAATAATTGATAAGTGGTTGCAGCTCTAATCATGACTTAATTTGTAGACAAAGTAAATTTTTCCAGTCACTACATCACAGCAGTTAACCCCAACCCGTGGACATGTGCATTACTCCTCTCTTCCACTGGAGGGCGCTCTAGTCTGCAAGCTGTCATAAAGACCCTGATTTAAAAAAAACTCATTGAACAGACCATAAAAATGTTTTAAATGTAAAACCGAGTTTGGTGTATTTGGTGCCTGAGTTTGGAGTCAGTGGGTGCGATCATTCCTCATCCTCGCATGTGAATGCTGAACTGAATTCACACTTTATTTACACCCTTCATGTGCAACATATCATCAGTTGTGTCCTGACTATAAAAAAACCCCCAAAACATCACACATTTTTTAAAGTCATTTACTTTGTTGCATGAACATTTCACAAAAGACAACAACAAAAAACATCAGCACATCCATCTGACAAACCCAAAATAAAATATAGAACTTAGGCATCAAGTCAAAACAAATATTCTTTTCAATAATGCATAATATTTCTTTTTAAGTCATAAACATAAAAAAATATACCTCTCTCTTTTGATACAAAACAAAATCTGTCACTCACTGCCAGTCATTTCAGTAAACAATCATCTGATGTCTGTAAGTACAACAAACCTTTCTGAACAGATTCAACAGTTTTTGTCCAAAATAACACATTTACTCACCATCTACTCTGATACCTGATCTGTTAAATGTTTGCAGGCACTGAAGAATCTGTCAGAATGCTTTGAAATTAATACTGTAATTCGGCACTTTATCTTCCTAATCCTCACATTTCTTACATCTGCTTAAAATAAAAGTTGAGAAAGTGCAAAAAAGAAAAAGAAAATCTTTATATTTAGTGCAGACACCTTGTGTCAAATCCAGCCTTCCTCCTTCCTCTTGGTCAGTTTCTGAACCTGTAGGAGATGGGCAGCAGCTTGTGAGTCTTCTTCATGGTCTGGACCTTGGCGTGCGTCGGGTCGTCCATGGTCTTGTAGCATCGCCGGGCGTAATCCAACAGTTTCTCCTTCGACGCTTCAAACTCCCCGACCTCTGCCACCTGCAGGACATCAGGGGCCTCATTACACAAACTTACCAACTCTTGGTGTTTTTGGTCTTACATGTTTCTTAATTTGTATTTAGGAAAAAATATCTTAGGATAGGAATTTGGCCGTCACAGAACTGTCCTAACTGAAGAATTTTAAGTTAGACATGATACGTCTGATCAAATCTTTATTCTGAGCTGATGACTGGGAAGAAAACTTCTCAAAACGGTGGGACTTCCTCTCCTCCACCACTTTTAAATTGCAGTTCAGTCTGTAGAGACATTTTTTATGAGAACAAACAAACCTTGAACCCTTAAAGTAAGTTTTCATTAACTGAATTTTTAAATGGAAGAAAATGTAGTTTGTGTTTAGTAACCATGTTGTGCATCATCATTTAGTTTCAGTCACTGTTTAACGAGAAGCAGAAAACAGTTCAGACCTTCTCTGGAGCCACCAGCAGCAGTTCGGCGATGGGGGAGGTGGAGGCCATGGTGTTTCTGTCGACTCCGTGGATCTGGAAGGCTCGGGACATGCTCCTCACCCGCTGGTAAGTGGACAGGATCTTCTTATAGCGAATCAAAACACCGTCTGGGTCTTTAACTGCGGAGGAGGAGAGAAACAGAGGCTGGAAGAGTGAAAACAAGAAAAAAAAAGGCTGCAGCACAGAAAGAAATTTACTGGTTAGAGGTGCTGCTGGTTAATTTAAGAGTGTTTCCTCTACAGATTTAAATTAAAGGCTTTCAGCTCCTCTTATTCTTTAAATACAGCTTGTTTTCATTTTTTAAATCTGCTCAGACAAATAACTTTGTGTATTAATCTGTATATTATTCAACATGGTACACTGCCAGAAGGAGGGTTATGTTGGTTATATTTTCTGACTTTCACCTCTCTGTCTCTCCCTCCCGTGGGTGATCCTGAAGATCCTCCTCATCTTCACCCTCGGCTCTCCGTTGGCTCGCCCTCTGCCCTTCTTCTTTGACCCCTTGTCCAGTGAAGAGTCCTCATCTTCCTCCTCCTCTTCTTCTTCCACATATTCATCCTCGGTGTAGTATTTATCCTCCTCCAGATGAAACTCCTGCTTGACTGCAGCTGTGAAGAGATGAGCAGAAATGAGGCCATCAGGGAGGTTTACCAATGTTGAAGTTACATGTGCAGCAGCCCTGATTATTTAATCTGGGGGTTGAGATATTTCCTCACCAGAGATGGCGGTGCTGCGGCGGGTCCGGTTTCCTGGTCCCTGCAGGCGTTTGAGGGTCATGCCAGACCTGGTGGTCATGGGGGAGGGAGGAGAAGGAGGGCTGGCAGCCTGGACCTTCACACCACGCTGGGGGTCTCCACACCACTCTGGCACTGTACGGAGTTATAAAAATACTGTTGTGAGGCTGCAGAAAACAAAATAGCCTGAAGCTTTAAAGGGTATCTTTTGCGATAGAGACAACAATTTTTGAAGTCGCTCCAGTATTCAGTGAGACCGCTGCAACCATTAGCAGTGCAGTGGGCTGCAACATAACTCCTCCAGGCACCTACGCACTAAGGCTGCAGCTACGACTATTTTCATGGTCAAATATTTACTCGATTAATAGATATTTGTTTTAAAATGTCAGAAAATGGTGAAAGATGGCGTCCTCAAATGTCTCATTTTACTCACAACTCAAAGATATTCAGTTTACTGTCACAAAGGAGTAAAGAAACCAGAAAATATTCACTTTTTTCTCAAAAAATTACTCGACCCTGTGGCTCTAAATATACCACCAGGGGTCTGGTCTGTGGTTGTTTGCCAGGGGTCTGAGAAAAGTTTTCAATTATTTATATTCTACAGATTTTATTTTTTTATTGTATATATATATATATATATATATATGTTTTTTAAATAATCATAATCTGCTTTTTAATTTCTGTATGCACTAAGAGTGAAAGACACCCTATCTTGATGTGTGTGATTTTAAATTAAGGGTATTCTGTACTGACACAGTGCAAATATTTTTATACATGTCTAATATCTTTCTAGTACATTTTTCCTATGTTGTTCTTTCACATAACTAAGAAGTTGTGTACAAAAGTAGGCTACATTCAATTATTCCCCGATATATATTTTCTTATAAGTGGTCTTGGAATTAGAAAAAATTGGGAAAGTCTGCACTAACCAATCAAGGCAGCGATGGGTTTAAATTTCATCCTCACTCATAGTTCTCTGAACTGCTGATATTGATCAATTATATTGCACAGTACAGTTAAATTACGGGTAAATCTTTTTATCATGCATGTTATTTTGGACAAATCCACAATCATGGTCATAGATAGATTTATGTATTTTTTTCCTCATGTTCACTCATTGAACATTTTTAATTTTCTTGTAGTTACACCTGAACAAACTAACGACCAGGTGTGTTTCCTGTCGCCTCACCCTCGGGAGTCCTCATGCTGACGATGAAGCGGTCCAGCTGACAACGCAGGAAGTTGCGTTCCTCCTCCAGCTCCTCGATGCGTTTCTGCAGCCAGGCGTTCTTCTCCAGAGCGACGTACAGGTGAGCTCGCAGGTTAGAGACCAGGATGAAAGGGCTGTACTGAGAGTGAGGAGGGTCCTGCACCACAGGCTCTGCAGGAGACCATGGACCATTTTTCATTTTTAAAATATTTTTTGTGGTGTCTTGAGTACGTTAAAATCCCTAATAATCCTCAGAACTTTCTTCAAAGTTAGATAAAATACAGTATATGTCAATTATGGTTATAAACTTTTATATTTGTACTTGAACCATGTTATAAAACTGTTCATAAACTTGTTGACAGTGATCATAACAGCAGTGGTCATGTGTCGTAGATGTGGCGTACCCTCCATCATCTGCTGCCCCTGGTTCAGGTGATAAACAGGTGGTCTCTCGATACTCTCCTCCAGGGGAAAAGACACCTCATAGGCATCCAGATACAAACCACCTCCACCTCCTCCTCCTCCTCCTGCTGCTGATGAAGATGTCGATGACTGGGGCATGTAGTGCTCTGACAGCCACACACAAGACAAGAGAAAATGAGGTGAAGATTCTGCAAAGTTAATATTATTTTCTTAAACTGCTCATAAGACAAAGATGTGTGATGGTTATGCATGGCTTACTATGTCTGGCAAACCTTTCTGGGGGTAAATCCTACAAAATATACAGACTTAGTACAAAACAAACCCCAGAGGCCAAGCCAATGTCTTCAAATGTCTTATTTTCTCCTACTAATAGGGATGGGCCATTTCAACACTCAGTATCAGTATCAGACTGATGTTGGCCAGAGTCACTGGATCAGATATTGTGAATAAAAGAATAATCCAAAACAATCTATTAGCCTAAAGTATCATGTAAATGCTTAACTACACTGAGAGTATTCACATTTAAGAAGCTGAAATCAGAGACTTTGGGCTTTTTTCAAACTGACTCAAAACTATTCATCAATAAATTAATCCTGTCACAGTCTTGTCAGTTGAAAAATGTTTGTCAGGTCCTTCCTGTAATGATTATTTTCATGATCGATTAATCTGTCGACCGTATTTTAGTCCATAAAAAGTCAGAAAATGGCAAAAAATGTCGATCAGTGTTTCCTCGAACGCAAGACGACATCCTCAAATGTCTTGTTTTGTTCACAACTCATAAAATATTCAGTTTACTGTCAAAGAGAAGTCAAGAAACCAGAAAATATTCACATTTAAGAAGCTGAAATCAAAGAATTTGCACATTTATTCATTTAAAAAGTAACTCAAAACAATTAATAGATTGTCAAAATATAGTTGCTAGTTGATTTTATAGTTGATTAATAATCAATTAATTGTTGCAACTCTAAAGAAAATCTAACTGACATCAGTATTACAATAAGAACAGCTGGGACTCAGTTAGTTTGTCTAGTAAAGTACATCAAACTTCATAAATATACTTTGGGTTTTACAGACATTTTTGCCTCAGAATTCAAATTAAATTATTTGACATAATTTCTCAAATCAAATATTAATATAGCTGATATTTATTGTGCATCCCAAGCAGATACTCAATGTTGCAGCATTCCAGCATGAAAAACTGGTATTGAGCTATTTGTGCTAAAAGTCAGAAACTCAAAGAAAATAAATTTGCAATAATTTAAAACACATTTGATGAGCTGGAACCAGGTATTGTTTGGCATGTTTGCTTTATAAATCAATGACTTGTACACTAAATCAATATAAAAACTGTTGCAGCTTAATTACTGTGGACTGACAAACTGTTTCGGCTCTAATAATAGCTAATAAAGTAAAAAAGAAGTTATAACTTGTTATAGTATTTATGCTTTACATAAAATAAATAAAAAACATGGAAATAAATCAACCAAACAGTACATCAGTTAAACAGTCATAACATAGAAAATAAGATGCACAGTGAACAAAACTAAACGATGTATCGGGCATGAATACCGAGCAGAGAATCGATTCGCTTATCAATAATGACGACTTTTAATAGGCAATTTAGAAACGGGAAATGATTTGGTGAAAGCACAAGTGCCCCCACAACCTTAATCCCATATTAATATAAATTGGAGATACCGTCCAAACAAAAACCATCAGTTCCTTCAGCCAGTCAGTCAGCATTTACAGACACTAAAGCCTATAAACAAACTTATTATTGCATTTAAAAGTCATTTAAACGCTCTCAAACGTTTAGCATTAGTAGCTATGTTTGCTCAAGGTGTTTACACGCCATTTAAATGTTGCAGTTACCTGGCGGGCTTGTATCGTCTCTGCTGGTTGGAGGATTCATGACTGACTGAAAATGAGTAATAACTCAAATATTTTTTGTTAAACTTGTTATTATTTGTCTTTGGCTCTTCTGTGTTTAGTTATACTTCTGTAATACAGCCTGAAACGACCTACACCTGCAGCTCTACAGCTGACAGACCACACGTTCAGCAGCAATTACCTGATTATAAGTGACCAACAGGTGTACCGCGCGCAGGTTGGGTTGGCTCGCACATGCGCACAACGACGCTGCTCCCCCCACCCGCCTTGAAGAAAACTTCTCAAAACCTCAAAAACTTGTTTGTGACTCCACAGCGACTCCCACCTGACCTCAGACGGAGGGTGTTTCCTCTGAGAAGGTTGAGAAAGTATTGGAACGGCTCCGAACACGGACCGGAAACGTGTCACCTGAGGGCGGTGCGCGCGCAGGTGGGTGGAGACCACCGAAGAAGAAAAAAGGTAAACGCGGAAGTAAAGAAAAGCTGCACGGAGGAGCTTCAGAAAGACGATAGATCGAGATTTTATGCAGCTGGAGCAACAACAATAACAAGTGAGTCAGAGTTATATTAAGAAAATAAAATTAATTCAAGTGTTTTGTTTGATTTTCATCACAGAATTAGGTCGAAGTCTTTCTCAGTCTCACCTGTCCTGTCTGGGCCTGAATCTGCAATGATTCTTCAACTCTTCATGCCTGAAAACAATATAAAATCAGTGGTGGGAAGTTGTACCAAATATGAGATATTTGCACTTAACCTCAGACTTTTATTTATGCAGCTTTATGCTATTAAGTTACTATTGCTGTACTGTTATAGACGAAGGACTAACATGTTTTAAAAGAGAGTTTTTACTTCACTACAATTATCTGAAAT
Organism: Lutjanus campechanus; assembly: GCA_027495735.1. Taxonomy (NCBI): domain Eukaryota; kingdom Metazoa; phylum Chordata; class Actinopteri; order Lutjaniformes; family Lutjanidae; genus Lutjanus; species Lutjanus campechanus. Next base: position 11,118 of record JAJHUR010086238.1, on the reverse strand, counting down.
CTCTAGTTACTATTAATTGACAAATTCAGACTTTCACATACAAAACATGATAAGTTTTCATATTATGAGAACGTACAAGTACAGCTGAATCGATTATTTGACTAAAAATTGAAAATAAATATATTTTTAAAGCAAAAAAATTTCATGGTTCCAGTTTCTGAAATGTGAGGATTTCCACTGAATTATTAAAATATTCCCAATGTGTTTTTAATAATTAGTTTTTAATTAAAACAAGCACTGAGAAGGTGTTTATGGTTGTGTTTGGTTTGTAAAAATTCTGAAAACAGAAATGCTGTGACAGTTGGTCAATCAATCGATTAATGAAGAAAATAATCATTAGTTACAGTCTACAAAATAGTTCAAAGAGATGTCCACCTCAACCAACTACACCAGTAAAAACCTGATTTTATATTAATGCATGAGTCAAAATAATCTAATCATAGCCTATTTTACAGACTGAGCTGATCAAATACAGTCGTACACTCAACATACAACTATTACAAACTTTCTGAGACTCTCTTCTCAAGCTGCAGAATCTCATGCCACAAGAACGGTTCTTTTCTGACTGCAGATGGTCCATTTTTGCTGAAACCTCCTCGACAGTGTCTTTTCTGTGGTGGCGTTTCCATCTCACTTCCACATTAAACTGCAGAGCTGTCCACTGAAAAGCAGCACTAACACTGATGACAGATTGTAATTCCCTCAACACTTACAAGGTGCCACTTGTTGCTGTGCAACCAGTAGCTTTCTACAATGTTTTGATTCCTATTATATTTTATTTATGTTTTATTGTCAGTTTTCTATTTATGCTCCTTGACTTTTAGGACTTGTTTTTTTAATCTTTCTTCACATTTTTATCTATTTACTGTGTTTCTTGTCATACACCAAAAGAACAATGCAAATTCCCCGTATGTGAAAACCTGTTCATCAATCATCCTGATTCTGTGCATCATTTTTATGTTTTTGTAAGATAATATGATCCTAACATAGCAGCAAAAAGCTGGCTACAGTTTTTTTTAGTGTCTTTGTGTGTCTGAGTGTCTTCCTCCCTCTTTCACAGTCTCATCATGGCCCTGTGTGACGGCCTCTCCCACTGTAAACTGGCTCTCGCCTTCGCTGTGTTGATGGATTTAGTGGGAGGAGCCGCTCTGCTGGTCGGGGTCTTCGCCCCACTGGAGATCAGAGGACAGGACTTCGGAGACTTACTGGTCTATACTGGTGAGAAAACATGCAAAGAGTAGTCAGTGAGGAGATAGAATAAGAAACAAGAGAAAACATAAAAAATAACATAAAAAAATAACAGATAAAAGACCAGAAATAGCACAATAAATAAATGAATGCATCAAATACATTTTTAGAAGAAAAGCAGTGGATTATGGTTGATTTTACTCCTGATCTCCCTGCAGGAGCTCTGTTCGTGCTGTGCTCTCTGGCTGGTTGGGTGCTGTGGTACAGCGGAAACATCGAGGGCCTGACGTCCAAGAAGGAGCTGGGACACATCAGCAGCGCCGTCGACCGGCTGGCTCGCAACCTCAGCCGCAAGATCCTCACGTACAGGAGCCAACGCTGAGCCGCCAGGACTCAGCGTCAGGAAGTCTAGATTTCAGTTTAAAAGCCTTTTGTCTGTCAGTATTAATATCAATTAAACTCCCAATATCTTTGTTACTTTAAGACTGAAAAACACTGAACAGTGTTACGAACATTTCAGTTACAGACGTGCACCCGTGTTCTGTTACACCGTCGTTATTGATATTTTTTTATGATTAGTATTATTTCTTATAGTGTTTTAGATGTGACTGTCATTTAGTGAAACCGTGGTCTCATGTTGGATTTCAATAAAAGCCTTTTTATACACGATAAAGCGACTATTTTTTAAATCACGTTTTTGTAAATGTAAAGTCTATTTAAAGGACCAGTGTGCAGGATTTAGTGGCATCCAGTGGTGAGCTTGCAGATTGCAACCAATTCACCTCACTGTTCCCTTCTGTTCTGTTGCTACTGTAGAAACGTGGTGGTACAACATAATGGCCTCCATGGAAGAGAACCTGCTCCCTCTGTAGATATAAAAGGCTCATTCTAACATAACAGAAACACGGCAGTTCTTATTTTCAGGTGATTACAAACAAATGAAAACATGCTGATTATATTCTGTTTCTGCCAATTGATCCTCAAATTCTCTGACAGTTTGTTCTTAACCAAGTACAACATCTCTTTTAAAATAGATTTTCATAAATTTAAATTAAGAACAGATTAACTAGTTAAACAACAAAATAATGAGAATTTAAATAATGATATATATATATACAAAAAAATAATAATAATAACATCCACATATGGTGAGGAGAGCTTATTGTGGATTGTGCATTATACAGTATATTTACTGTATATATTGTCATTTTATATCATTACAATACTGAATGCTATTATATAGTGTTTTAATCTGTTAAGTATTTTTCATTATTCTCCATTTATTTACACAGTACACATAATATTTTGTTTAAATTAAACATCTTTACATTTATGCATGCATATTCTACATAATATTTATTATATTCTTTGCTTCATTCAGGAATATGAGGAGCTTTTAATTTGCTTAAAATATGTTTCTGCACATTTAAAACAAACAACAGTTTTTAAAAAAAGACAAAAAGTATAACGTGTTTACTGTGCAGTGAGTTTCCTCAAATTCAAAGAGGCAAATACAAGTGTGGTAGAGAAATTAATCAATCAAAGGCAGATTAACAAAATTTATTTATGCTGTGCTTTGCTATTTTACCGTTATAATGTCAACATATTCTGTTTTTGTACTTTTTCTTTAACTCTGCCTATATTTGTGTCTTTCCCTGGTTTATTTTTGTGCTGCCTTATTTCCTCTTGCTGGGATTCAATAAATATTTATTTTTATTTTATCACATTCAGAGTTAAAGGAGTAATTATAACCTGTACTGACCTCTGCTGGTGACCAACTAGAATTACAATCAGTATCAGTAGACCAGCATCCATCTGTGGCCTGGAGGAGAAACATCAGAGCAGATATTTTATTATTAATAACAGAAGAAAAGGGACGTTCTGAGTAAATATGATGCAGCATAAATTTCTTAACAACATGTCGTTGTCGTCCACCAGAGGGCAGCACGAAGCACAGCATCAGACTCATTTTAGGCTGATTAATGAACTTCACCTTTCCATCTGACTCGGCTCATCTAATCTGATTCACCTTTCACCCCGTTGCTGAAAACACACGGTCACGTCCGGGGTTACAGAGTTCTAACTGTGGGATTATTGTAACCTGTTGCTCTACAGTAGCTGTAACAGATCAGTTAATCCATAAAACAAGTCATTAGATCAATTACAGCGACAGCAAAACAAACAGTTAATCAGATTAAACACAAAAAATGGTGACAAATCATTTTGGGTTTGCCACATTTTGATTTTTGATTCATTTCAAAAACAAACTTGAGTATAAAAATGTCACTGGCTGTATATGATTATGAGAATTTATAAACTAAAAACTTTCAACACCATAAACAAAGTAAAACTCACAAGGAGAACAAAAAAACAGACATTTGTGAGGTGATTGTTAACATTTCTTTGTGAAAGACAATCATAAGACCACAAAGAGACCCAAATGACACCAGAAGGACACACAAAACTTGCACAAAGAGACGCAAAACAACAAAAGAGATTTCAAGACACAGAACTAGCATAAAGAGATACAGAATGATTATGAGGAGACAACAGAGACACAAACCAAACACAAACCAACTTAGAGGACTCACAAAACTACCACAAAGTGACACACAACAACTTCAAAGAGACGAAACAACTACAAGGAAACACAAATCTACTGCAGAGACACAAAAGAACTTAATTGGGTGACAAAAACTACCAGAAAGAGACACAACACGACAATGATGAGACACAAAATAACTATGACGAAACACAAAACAATCACAAGGAGCCATAAACCGACCATGAGGAGAGACAAACTACCACAGAGACATAAAAGTACCACTAACCACTCAGTGGAGATTTAAAAAAACACTACTAGGCGATACAAAACAACAACAGAGACACAAAAGAGCTCAGAAGAGTCACAAAACTATCACAAACAGACACAATACTATTACAAGAGGACACAAAACTACCACAAGAAGACATAAAACAACCACTAACTAACACACAATTCCTACAAAGAGATAAAAACAACTACCAGAGACACAAAACAGCTTAAAAAGGGACAAAACAAAAACTACTACAAAGAGACATAACTATGATGATACACAAAACTACCACAGAGACACAAAAGTACCACAAAGGGACACAAAATGACTACCAGGAGCCAAAAAAAAGTAGCACAAAGAGACACAGTGGGGCCTTTTACGTGTCTGTGTCCAGGGGTGTGTTGTCTCACAATTCATCTATGATACAGATCAAGACGAAACTATGGTCAGAATTTCAGTTTGGGGACTTTTAAAAATCTAAACTTGTTATAAAATTTGTATCTGTACACAAATATAAACTTTTATATGATCTTTCAGTCACAGACCTTCTCTGATGCCTGATTAAAAAACAAACAAACATTAAAACTAATATCAGATTAAGCTGAGTGTGTTTGTTATGAGTTCACTTTAAATTGTCGATTCATGTCCCTTGGAGACCCAGTGTGACTCGTCGTCCCGGGACAGTTCCCCTGAGTTTACCTGAGCTGGCCTGGTATGTTAAATCCTCCACCATGTGGTAAACCAAGTGGATTAAATCTGGACCACAGCAAACAGTTTCTTATTTCTATCTGCTTCTATTTGACTCAGGTTCAATCTAAACTCAGATCCGTCCCACAGCTCGTTTACAGGACGCTGTAGTTATGAAGACGTCATTGTTCCTCGACAGCTCTGTGACCCTC
>JAJHUR010086236.1:0-14342 GCA_027495735.1 Lutjanus campechanus | reverse complement strand
GTAAGCCAAGTGGCGAGTCAAGGAGCACTCGCCCCACAAGTGCATGAAGAGATGAATATTGTCAAGTCTCCCCTCATATCATCTCATGGAAGACTAAGTGACAGAGGTGGCCAAGCAGTGCAGTCAGCAGGATAACTTTTCACATGGACAAGTATTGCTTTTGTTTGGAAGCCCTAAGGCATGGCGGCTGGGTCTGACTTGAGTATGTCAAATTCAGATTCCACTGAAACTCAGATTTGTATGTGCAGTGGAGTGGAGTTAAAGAATAACACTCACGGGCTGCCCTGTGTCTGTATGTGGTGCAGTGATGTGCTGACACACAGAGGCTTTAAATAGAACCTGACATTGTGGTATAATGGTGTCCTGATTTATGTTTTTATTAACATTAATATTCTCTCTTTTTTTTATTGTTCTGAATAGTTATAAATAATCTAAATAACTTTGTTATTCGCATCTTGTTCTGTTTTGAGAGTGACTTTGTAACATCTGTGTACCAGGGTGTGTTTACAGCAATTTTTTTTATTGTACTTGTATTGTCCTGGTTAAATAAGCCAATAAATAAAATGACTGTGTGCTCAGACAGAACGTGAGTAAATTTTAGAAGTGGAGCAATGGCATACAAAGTCAATGGGAAGACATGACTAGATGTGCAAAGGGACACGAAGACACATCCACACAAAGGGATACCAGGACTTAATGAATCTGCTTTAGAGAAGTACAGAGACTGTGAGCTGGAGTTTCTAGTGAGTGATGTACATGGTTTTCCTGGGGAACTGGGCTACTTTTGGCTGTTGAATTTGTTGAATTTTTTTGTCCACTAGCTGGGTAGAGCTATTTTGCGTGCATATTGCATGAATAATATCTATAAATCCATGCAAGGAGGAAGAGAGGAGGGAAAAAGGTAGTGTTTTACTTATGATAATATACTGTATCTAATAACACAAGACCATTTTAGGACCAAGGTAAAATAATTGTTCAGGGAAAACTGTCTTTAATGCTGGCACAAAACATTTATGGTGTTACTTTGAAGATATTACAATACATTTGGCAATGACAGCAATTCTGTTGGACTTTAAAAGCAGTGTTTGGCAGGGACATATTTTGAATTCTGTTTTTTTGAGCCAGTTTTATTGGCCATTGGGCTGGTTTTGGGCTGGTTCTGACCTGCCATTTGGCTGGCTTTGTCACACAGACCTGGCAAACAGGGTTATGAGATCAGTCACAGGCTCAGCTGAACACAAACACACACAGATTCGGCCGTGCATCCATTATGAGCTAGCATGCAGCTAAGTTAACATACAGTTGGCAAGTTGACCGTTTGGGACGGTCCAGGGGTCAAATTTTTGCAAATGACATGAAGCGGAAATTTGCTTTGCTTTCTGTCTGAACACACCTTGAGGCTGACATTTGTGGTTTTGAGTGTAATGTCACATTCATGTCTCCCTCAGGATGAATTGTAATACTTTGAAGATCCCTCTGGCTTTTAATTGAAACCATCATCAGGTGGAATTTTTTAATTCTTAGTTTTATGACCAAATACCTACTGAACTATTGATATACCCATCAGCCTCAGCTAAACTTGTGCTTAATGCTGATTTACCATTTAGCTAATCAAATGCTAGTGAATGTTAGTTTGCAAACATGCTAAACAAAAATGGTGAACATGATGAGTATCAGATTGTTTTAATTGTTACTATGAGCATGTTAGCATTTAGATCAAAGAACCACTGTGCTAAACAGGCTCACGGAGCTGCTAGCAAAGCAGTAGTCAAGGGGTCTTCAGCGTTTTTTAGGCCGTGGACCCCTTAGCTGATAAAGAGATGGAGCAGGGACCCTCTATATAGTATATTGCATTGAATATTTTCAGGTATTATTTTATTAGCATAGCTGTTAAGCCAGCAATGGGTGTAGCATGGCTAATGTTTGGTGTATAACCTCACCTTCTGCACTTTCGCAGTTGGTTTCTAAGTTGGAGGCTAAGTTCAAGTTTCTTGCTCATGAAGTTACAAAATGATCCACTGCGTCTGTACACAATGGGATAATAGTATACAGATAATTTCCCAATATGTTGCACTATTATTTAGCTAACTTATACACCATTAAGGATAAGGTGCTACACAACAGTTGTGTGGGTAGGGCAGTTCAGCTGATTGCACAAGGATTCATGGGTAGTCTTTTGGCAATGCTGTGTAAATTAAATGTTTTGAGGTTTGTCTGTTTGTTTGTTTGTTTGTTTGTTTGTTTGTTTGTTTTTACAAATAGCCTGACTTATTGTTGTTAGTAATGTGTTGGATTCATGTTATTGTGTTTTTTCAGACATATTTTAATTTTCAAGGACCACCAGGGGTCCCTGAGTGGGTTCTAGTGGGCCCCCAGCAAAAGGAGGAAGAGATTATTTTCACTTCTATCACACTTTGGAAGTTTGACCACGACCAGTCATCATTCTACTCATGGTTTCTGTCTGTAAAAAGGAAGTTTTTTCTTGCCACTGTCGCCCTAATGCTTGCTTTTGGTGGTACATATTGGGTCTCTGTACATAATATCATGCTCTTCTGTATGATTTGGTGCCACATGAATAAAATCGACTTGATTTACGATAAGAAATTCAGTTAACCGTTTTGGCCAATGGTTTGATTATTGATTGACGTTTTGAAGACTTTATTATCTTCAAACCTAAAAGCAAAATACTCAGAGGGAATTCCTCTGGGGTCTAATGTGCATCTGATGTGTTGATGTCTGTGTTCTTGACATGAGAAAGTTTGGAAACACCGGTTGCAGACTCTTATTGAACAATGGACTAAGGAACTGCTTCTCTTTAGGCATACATGTCTTCAGAGTTTGGGATAACTGGATTCTGGGATATTTCAGGTTGCCTTTTAAAGTAGCTCACGATGATTTTGACTTGTTATCGCTATATTCGTCAAACAGGAGACACTTTCCTCCCTCCTCTTTCTAATGCTTTCCCTGGCTAGAGGTGGAAAAACTAGCCAAACCTCAAAGTGGTGGGTGTCCTGTCACACAACGCAACACGGAGAGAGGGTCCGATCAGCTTTCACACCGGGAGCCCCGCTGCACTGCAGGGTTAGTGCTGCCATCTTAGAGCAGAGGTGTGTTGCCAAGGCCTGGGCTGGCAGATAGAGTGCTGCCCTGAGTATACAGAGTTGTTGGTGTGTTGTTGTTTTTTTTTCACTGTTGACTCCCATCTCATTTCTTGTTTCAGGCAAACACTGGAACTTGACAGCGTGGGCGCATGAACCTGCAAATGATATCTACAGGGGTTTGGACTGGAATATTGTCAATCAGAGCGAACGAGGAGGAGAGGATGGGAGGATGTGTGAGAAGAGTTTATGCAGTGCATGTCTGTGCTAGCCTGTCTTGATATATTGAGTATGTATAGGGTGTGTACTGCACATGTCTTCATCTCTGGGCTCATGTATGTTGACATATACATAATACATAGGCTCTATGCGTCTGTCAGGCTTAAAATATGAATCCTCTCAATGAGCAGCCACAGAGGAAGAGCAGAGGAAGAAGAGAGAGGCAGAGCATGAGCATCCTGACCTGCAATGAACTGTTGCCTCCTGTTGGGCTTTCATTTCATGGTTAAATGTGGAGTTAATGGCTGGTCTTACATGGTGGTGGCTTCAGTGTCTCTGACTCAAGCCTCCATTAGTCCCTGTGGCTTATAAAAAGAATTCTGCCCTCTCTAAGTGGCAGAGCAAACAACAGCATCTTTCAGTAGAGGTTGGGTTAAGCTGGCTGACTTCCTTTAAACTCTGAAAAGAAGCTTTGTATTTAATAAAATGCCACAAATTGCTTGTGCCAGTGTGCAATGCCATAATCAATACGCCAGTTCTTTGATCATCTGGATTTCTTAGTGCTTTGTAAACATCAGCAATGTTTAATCTTACTAAAAGTTTGTGTTTTATCGATTACTTTTGAGTGCAATAAGTAGAAAAAATGAAGAAATTACTTATTTTGCAATGTAAAAAGAGAATTTCAGTAAATACGTACACAAAGATGGCGTAAAAAAGCGTGCTGAAAGTGAAGGGAGCATTAGAAAATTAAGAAGAAAAACGTCAACCAAACTTCAGGGGGAATTTTTAACGTTATGCTTCAGAAACATGATCTTTGAAGTACAATAAATAATACATGTTCTACAAGCAGCCATCAGGGTGGTCGATTTTACAGGTCTGCTGTGAGAGTGGGACCTGAACCTAGCCTGTGCTTATTTCTTTAAAGGAATAATTTGACATGTAAAATTTGCTTACACTTTCTGTTTAACAAGTAACACATTATTGTAATTCCACTACGTTTGGTGGTGACTAGACATGTAACTGATTCGTTTTTTTAAATTAATAACACGATTACAATTACAGATATTAAAATGGGCTCATTACTTATTTTTGCATTACCTGAAAACAGTGGACAACTCCAGAGGATAGCAGACATCGCAGACATCACAACATGATATAAACTGTTCATCATATCATTTATTAACTTTTACTTAACTTTAACTTTTTATAAATTAATGTAGCAGCGCTTGGTTAACATGTATACCCAGCATCATCTGCAGTCTTCATCTACCAAATCTGTCTGCCTAACCCCTAAATTCTCATCTTCTAGATCTATCTAGATTCTCTTAACTCTGGTATGAGTTCTGCTGGTGGTATGCAAGCTCTCTCTAGTGGCACACAGAGGAAATTCCTAATTTAAAAAAATGAAGGGAATCAATTCAAACAAATCAAAATACTGCCAAATTTTGAATTAAATTACTTGAACAATAAAACCACTGAAATAAGTTCAGTCTTACCTGTAATATTTTTCTTTCAATATTAGCCTCCTACATAGTCACATCCATGTACCTAGTGCACGCATTCATCGTCTGTGATTAATTACGAGCTAAACTGCGATGGCAAGATGGTAAGTTGAGGTAACATGAAGAGACTGAAAGTGAATGTGCTGATGTGTGATGGACTGCACTTTGTGGTGTATGAGAGCCGCGTAGAAGAGTTTATTCCCAGTAGAAATAAACCCGCCTCCTGTGTGAACAGTCTGTAGCTGAATAGGGTAGGCACTACACTATATTATTTTATTATTATTTTTTTTGGTGGCATTTTTGCCTTTGTTAGACAGGACAGCTGAAAAATTAACAGGAAACTAAAGGGGTGGGGGGGTAAAATGGAAAGAACTCAGAACACTATTCTGGGCTGTCCTCTGGTGGTAATAACTCCTGTCAGTGATAATGAGTACAGCTATAGACAGTTGCTAAAATAATGTAGCTACACTAAAATCATATATTTCATATCAATAAAATATACATTATTAGGAGAATTAAAGCAGACATTTAAAAGTAACGCTACAGTTTCGCTCCCTAACTCATTACTTTTATACTGTATGCAGTACTAGACTTTTTTTCACAACAGTCATATTGAAAGCAGAGTCTTTCCAGTGAGCCAACATGCACAATAGTAGCACCCTGACTTTGTTTGACCTAATTAGTATCATTGGTAACACCTGTGTTACACAGGTGAAATGGCTGCTGTGAAAATTTTGTTTTTTCAATCAGTTTTTAGAGAGGTAAGTAGTAATTGTAACTAATCACTACATTTAAGTAACTTCTGCTCATATATATCTGTTAAATATGAAGCTACAACCAGCACTTAGCTGAACAGAAAGACAGGTGGAAACAACTTGACTGGCTCTGCCGTAAAAGGTAACAAAAAAAGAAAAAGAAACATACCAAAAATCCCTGAATGATTTAAGGATTCTTCTTCATGCTGGGAACTTTATCACCTTGAATGCCCCCCGATCATGCCTGTACATATTGTTCTGGATTTTCACAGTCTGAACAGTAAAGCTCTGAGTCGCCATATTGGGAAAAGGCGAAGATGAGCTTGATATGGACTAACAGGTATAGCAGATGGTTTATTATTATGAGGTGCCGTAGTGCCATGTGTTGGTAGTTGGCTGCAGTTCGTGTTATTTCCGCAAATGACATAAGGAAAGGAGGAATGGCTTATTGGCTATTAGAAGACACTTGCACAAGCGAGTAAAAACTTTTGCATGTTTTTTTTTTGTTTTTTTTTTGCTTTGATTCATCTATTATTGACCATTAGCTTGCCTGGCTAATGCAACACATCAAGCTGTCTTTCTATTTTCCTGCTGTGCATTGCAAGCCTCACTCATAAAACATGACACACACGGATGCAGACGAACCTGACAAGAGCCTGAGGCAACAAATTGGTCTCAACTCAACCTTAAACCCGACACATTGTCTGGACATGTCGGATAGCAGGAATCTATGTCCCAGCATTTGCACAAATCCAATTAATATACACTTCCTCTTTCATCACATTGCTCTTCTTTTATACATCCACCAACGGTAAGGGGAGTGCTGGGTTAGCTCCCCCACTGTGACTTCTCTAATCACTCACCACGTACCGTAGTCACCCCGAGGAAGAGCAGCAGATGTGTGTGCTTTTTAAAAGTAACCTAAAAGATTTATTCTAATGATTTTCATCAGTGAACTGGGTAGCGCTTTGGCATGAAAATGAGCTGTGAGACCGCAGTGAGAATATGTTTTTGAGCTGGAATATGTGTTTAGGATACATCTGGAAATTGAATTGAAGAGTTCTCTGTGTGGGAAGAAGTACACGTATTAAAAAAAAAAGTAGAAAACAATGTGATAAGGGCATGGACAGAGGCAGGGAAAGCCAGGGGCAAGAAAAAGGTTAATATGACAAATAATTGGAGAGAGGGTACAGCCACAGGCACTGTTATTAAATTGAATCCGAGGTGGATATGAAGACTGTGAGTTAGATTAAAGGTAGTATGAGGTCTTTTAAATTGGTTGCCAAACATCCAGCACTAAATCTGAGAGGACAGTACATATCTGGACCAAATAATTTCAACAAGGAGGCTGGCATCTATTGTACCTGGAGTTCTATTTCTTTCCCAACATGAGGAGAGCACTCCAGAGTATGAGAGGACAGGATCCTGAATTAGATATGGAGAATTAATAATTGATGGTGCCCACAGACACACATGCCCGCCCGCCAGCTCTGCTCACACATACACACATATGGTATCTGAAGTATTAAGGATCTGCATCCTAAAGGTCAAGAGGATAGTTTGGATTATTTGATGTAGGGTTGTATGAGGTACTTATCAATAATCAGTGTATTACCCATAGTAAATAGTGGCCAGCACGCCCCCAGTTTGGGGAAGTATAGGAGCACCAACACGGAAGCTAAGCAATGCACTGTTGTGGACAGAGTCCACTACAAAAGGCCACCTACACTCTAAAAACAAATGTTTTGGCTCAACAACAACAAAAAAATAATAATAAATAAATAAATAAAGCAACAGTTTGCATCAATCTTTTTGAGTTATGACTGCTTATTAAATTACATTCAATTGGCAAATTATGCTAAATTAGGAGGATTTGCTTTTCCTCTACAATCAAAAGTATTTTTAATTACAATTTACTTAATAATTAGCAGCAAAAGAAAAGATTTTAAGTGGTTTTCCCACATTATTTAAAAGATATTTTGAAGTGTTCTGTACATAATAACCATAATTTTTAACCTTTGAGAAAATTAAGTTGCTCCATATTTTCTTCAGTAGTTTTTGCCTTTTTCATGTTTTCGTCCATGTAGCTTTTAAGAAAGCAATTCATTACACAACAAAATTGTTAGCGAATTAATTTTGTTTTAAAGCAATTAACACAGAAATTTGGGTTTAAATTTGACAAAATATTAGGTTGATGTAATTACCATCATTATTATATCTACACTACTCAATAAAAGAATGTTTTTAACTTCAAAGTTTTATCTAAAAGAATAACTTAGATTTTTTTATCTCATGACCATGAATTTAATTAAGTGGTGGTGATAGGTCCCCTGAATTTTAATTTTAGATGTATATAATTTTAAAGTAGAAAAAAGGTCCACCCTAGGCAGAGTGCCACTACATAAGACAAATAACGCTCTCTGCAGACCAACCAAACTTCACAGGCAAATCAGTCATTTTACCTCACAGATCACAGGAGTTATAAGCTTCCTCTATCTGTTGGTTTGTTTGTGTTCTTGTGTAAATTTGGTGAATCCTAACTCTCCTTTTAAAACACCAAAGTCAAACAATAATGTAAATAAACTAACAGATTGCGGCGACCGTAGACCAGCAACTCCCTTGTTCTATTCTTGTTTGGAGAGGGCACTATTTCGCTACTACAAGAGCATTTCCCATTAGAAAAGGCTGACTGACAGCAAAGTAAAGCGGTGAAAATATTCTAAATATAGTGTTCACTTAAACTTATACAGTTTTTTTTAGGTGGTCCTTTTTTAAAGTGGCTAAAATACCTTCTTGTCGTTCACCCTGTCCACAGCAGTCTTGCTCAACTTCTGTGATGGTACTCCTCTCCGCTTGTGTCAACCAGCAACTATTGCAGCTAAATCACTGACTATAGATAAGTACCACATAGAACCCAATTTCATATAATCCAAAGTATCCCTTTAAGGTTGTCTCCTTCTCCTTGTCAGTTAATTATAGTCAAATTAAATCGTTTTTGAGAGGAAGAAGGCTCGATATTCGTTTTTACTGCAGTGGGGACTGAATTGGACAATCTGAAAGAAATGACGTAACTGCTGGGAAATAGTCCTTCTACGTGATAACAGATGATAAAGAAGCAGTGCAGGAATAAAATCTAATGCCAACGAGATACAATAGAGCGCAGAAAATAAAACAAGCACATGAAAAGGTGTTGTAAATGTGGAGCCTCGGCACAGACTGTCCCTGCATATGACGAATGCCACTCCAAGGCCTCAGGTTTGTCTGTCAAACACTTCATAAATCCAGCATGCGTTTGGAGTGGGTGTGATTTAGTTGGCCATGGTTTACCCAGCTCTGCATATAATAACTTGCCTTAAAGAGCTTTAAGTAGACCAAAGAAATCCAGGGAGAGAAGCCCCTGTCTCTCATCCTTGTCATCTCAGCCAGGACGAGGTGTGTGACTGATTGCACTGACTTGATCGACTACTTTGCATGACGTACAATCAGATAAAATGGCCATCACTTGGGCTCTATCACGCCATAAATCACCACTGAGATATGGAGGAATATGTATTCTCTTTCTCCATAAATCACAGTTATCCCTCATCTAAGAGTCAATTATCTAACGCGCAACAAATGGCTCGGCAATAACCTTGAAGATAGGAGATACAGTAAATGCAGCCAGGCCAGCTTGTGGGCTGTTGAAACTTGTCTATTTTTTTTTTTTAACCACCGGCAACAACACTGCAATATTTAAAAGCTGTTCGTCAGTGGATTTATGAAGATTTGAAAGCATTTTGAAAAAGTTTTATTTGATGTGATCTATCAGGCTCTGATGAAATATTGAGCGCACGTTTGCCTGGGTGAGAAATTTATGTCAGTTTTGGTGAGTAAATGTAGGCTATTTAATCTTTAAGCTCTTGTAATGATGGCATGGTATTTTATTTTCTCAGTAGGAACAACTCACATTACATGAAGGCACTCAGTGATCAGAAGTCACCCTTGGACCACTGATCTGTAGTTCAAAGACAAACACATTTTCTTTTGTAATTCAGCCTCATGTCTTGCTAAAGGAGTACGGACAAGGAACATATCACGGTGTATACTACTTCTATGCTTTGGTGATCCTTATAATTGCAAACATATGAAAGGAGTCACAGGAAAAGGGATTGTCTTTGTTCTGTTACACCACATTTGTTCATTTGAACTTCACAGCATTAAGTATGTTATAGTCCACTGACAGTCCCTGGCAATAATTGGGTGCTTTAAGCTAAGGAACTTCACATGAGCAAGGACCCAATGTTCTCTCGGCTCTGATGCAAAAAAAAAAGAAAAAAAAAAAGACATAAAATCAACAGAGATAAAGTAGCAGGAGTTGCCAACACACAATTATTGTACTCAAGCCATAAATATTTAGTTGCCTGGAGAGTGTTCAGTGCAACGAAATGCTTTCCGATCTCTGCTAGTTTGTTTGATATTATATTTGCATAAATATTTGCTGTGCAGGGTGTCTTTGAGAGAGCCTTCGGCAAATATGGGTGAAGACAGTCAAGGCAGACAAGCAACTTATCATGACTTTGAACTCAAGTGAGCATTTTGGGTTACACTGTAAAACACCTGCAAGGTTGCAAACTGTGCACCAACAATTTTGTTCTCACAGGCAGGGTTGCACCAACAGGGATTCATTTTAACACAAGATTAAATCATAGTTTAACTTTGGATTTGTTGCACCAAACTATTACTTTAGCTTTTTAACTTTAAATTAAATTTAAGACTCAATCAATCCAGTTGAGTTCTTTTTGTCCTTTGTCTTTTTTGAGAAATTAGAGCTTCTCTGCTTACCCATCACGAGTACATTCACTAGGCTAACTAACTTCATAGCTAGCGAACGAAAAATGCAACATTTTGTCAAGGAATACAGAGCGGTCAAATTATTATTCAGTGTATGATTTGTTTGTTTAATTTTATTTGGGTAAGAAAGCATTTTCATACTGATTAAACTCTATTAAATTTTAGTTAGATTATCTTTGTTTGTGCAACCCAGTCATAGTTATTCACATTTAAACACACCTAAGGTTGGTGAGAGGCTGCTAGTAGGAGTTAAAGTGCACATGTGGTTCTCCTAAAATGTTGGCAGATCATTGGTAAGAAAAGGCTCTGAGTTAAAATCCCCCACACTATAAATGTAAACATTATCTTTACTTAAATTAAGTCGAATTTTCAGTACTTTTTATTCTCATACTTGTTTCATTCTATAATATTATCTTATTATCTATATTTTTCTGAATAAGTTTATGGCAGTAATGCACAACTTGAGAGTTAAGTTCTTATACGTATTTTTCCAAAGATAATCAGTTTCCTATTTTTTAAATTAAACTTAACTTTAATTTACAGTGCAGCTGACTAGGGAGTTTGTGGCTGGGACAGGGCCTTTATGTTTGGAGTTTGCATGTCCTCACCATGCCTGCATGGATTCTCTCTGGGTGCTCCAGCTTCCTCCCAAAGTCCAAAGACATGCAGGTACAGTAACTAAGTAAACTGGTGACTCTGCATTGCCAGTTGGTGTGAATGTGAATGTGAGTTGCTGTTTGTCTCTATTTCAGCCTGGTGGTTAACTGGTGACCTGTCTAGGGTGTACCCCACCACTCGCCCAATGTCAGCTAGGATTGGCTCCAGCCCCCCTGCAACCCTTCAAGGATAAGCAGTTGTTAGGTCAATAGAAGATTTTGGAATAGTACATGCCACCCCAGCAACCTTTTATTCCTCCCTAGACAGACTGTATTCTTGCTTGTAGTGTGTGAAATATCGGTGTCTTTCATTCTATTTTCCTTTTATTCCTTTCTTTTCTCTTCCCTACTCCCACTCTCTCCCAGAACCTGTTTCCACATTTTTCTGCCTGTCCCACTGCTTCTTTTAAATGGACCTGTGCACAAAGAAAAATCTCACCTCTTTCCAAGACAGCTGTACTCTCGAGATAAAATCTCACTGCCCATTCCTGGGTGCTGACCTCTTCTTTGCCCTAAGGCAAGAAAACTTTATTTGTTTCACACCTTTCAACAATAAGGGAGTACGAAGTGTTTTACACAAAGGCATTAAGATAGGATAGAAATGAAATGCAAGGCAATATAAAAAGGACACACAAACAGGATTTTAAAGGATTAAAGCAAAGTATAACAGAAGATTAAAATATGCTAAAATAGATTAAGACAGACAAAACAGGAGAATGAAAATTACAGTGCGGCTACAGTGCAGTGCAAGATATGAATAAAAAGCCCCACATTTAACTCAATAAAATGCAGCTGCAAATGGAAAAGACTTCAGCCCTCATTTGAAAGAACTGAGAGTTTGAGCAGAGCTAAACTTTTCTGGGAGTTTGTTCCAGATAAGTGGAGCATAAAAACTGAACGCTGCTTCTCCATGTTTAGTTTGACTCTGCAAACAGTAAGCAGACCTGTCCCAAACGGTCTGAGAGGTATGGAGCGTTCATAATGTAGCAGTTTCCTTCCACAAAACGCCAGTGGGATTCTTCCATTGGATTTTGGATTCATGCAGAAATAAGCTCTGTGGCAAACAAAAGTTTATGTTACTTACATGTTTTGTTCTGCAAGATGATCTTCACAAATGATTAATGAACACCACTTTTATGATTTTTGAAGCCTAAATGCAGTCCCTAGAGGTAAAAAGCTAACAATAAGCTATAGCTATAAACAAACTACACCACGCTTGTGTGACTCAAGTAACTAGTATTTGTGAGACATTTAATATCTGTAACAACCACTGTAGTCTCATGTACTGTAGCCATTTGTTAGCAACTGCCTTCTTTAAGACATGTAAAAAAAAAAAACTCATTCAAAAAAACACTGACTTGAGACAGGGGAACTAAAAGTGCTAATACGCTAACTCATCCCCAGGTTTTAGGACTCATTCCTGCAGCACTGTATAGAAGCTGAACAGTAGAGGCCTGAGAATAGAGCCCTGGGGAACTCCACATGTCACTTTTGTAGAATTTTATATTTTAGTTACAGACAGACACAAAATAGTCCCTGTCCTTCAAGTAGGATTCAAACCAGTTTAGCAGTGTGCCAGAAAGTCCCATCTAGTTTCTAGTCTGTGTAGTATGTTGTGGTCAAACAGCCTGAAAGTTTTCCATTGTCTGTGTTTAAGTGGATGTCATTCAAGACCCTAACAGCAGTCTCGGTGCTGTGGTGTGGTAGAAATCCTGACAGGAGAACATTAAAACAATTGTTTAGGACCAGAAAAGTGGTAAGCTGTTGAAAAACACCCTTTTCACTGATTTTACTTAAAAAACAGAAGGGCGGATGTGGGCCTATAATTGTTCATTAGTGAGTTGTCTAGATTGTTCTTTTTTAGGAGCGGCTTAATAACTGCAGTTTTAAGGGCCTGTGGGAAATAACTTGAGAGAGGAGAAGTGTTGACTATTTGCGGAAGATCTGATGCCCTGCAGTTAAAAACATTTTTGAAAAAGCCTGCAGGCAGAATATCAAGGCAGCAAGAGGAGGATTTCAAATGTTGCACAATTTCCTCCAAGGTTATGTGGTTGATAGGACCAAATTGTGTCACGTTAATTGAATTGGTTTTAAGTGGATGCAAGGACAAAGCTCTATACCCGATAGGGTGCAACTAAGAGCTTGTCTGATGATCTGAATTTTGTCAGTGAAGAATGAGGCAAATTGCATTTTTTTTGTGGATCGAAGTTCAGAGGCTTGTGACACAGGGGGGTTTGTCAGCCTGTCAACAGTAGAAAATAAGGCATGTGCATTATTACTGTTTTTGTCAGTGATGTTGGAAAAGCAGGACTGCCTTGTGTTTCTCAGTTCTAAATTATAAATGCCAAGTGTCTCTTTATAGATGTCATAATGAATCTGGAGATTTGTTCACCACCTGTGTTCAACTTTTCGACAGTCTCATTTATGAATTTTTTACTAGCATGGTATTTCTCCATGGTGCTTTTTTCTTGGAGACTACCTTTACCTTAGTGGGAGCAATGGCACCAATAAAATCAGTAATTTCAGAACTGAAATTATCTGCAACTGAGACCCAAGTGGGGACAGGTGTGGAAGAAAAACCTTGAATAAATAATTCACTGGTGTTTTCAGTGATACTGTTTTGTGATTACCTCTGTTTGAACATTTGAGATAGTCATTTCAAAGAAAACAAACAGGAAATGATCCAACGGAGTAACATTGATCACCACAACCTCAGAAATGTTACAGCCCAGAGGTCTACAGCCTATTACTTATTGTGTGTAGGCTCACATGAGTCTACTGATGGTTAATACGACACAGTTCTTTATTGTAGCTGTTGTGCAGGTGTCACCACGAAGGGAGCGTACCTATGTTCCCCGGGTCCTATGTTCCCCGGGTCCTATGTTCCCCGCTTTGTATGTTCCCTGCTGTTTCCCAAAAAGGTCCTATGTTCCCCGCTTTGGATGTGACTGGGGAACATAGGACCCTTTTTTAGAAAAAGGGTCCTATGTTCCCCACTTTTCCCCAAAAAGGCCCTGGGGAACATAGGACCTTTTTTAAAAAAAAAAAGAGTCCTATGTTCCCCGGTCTGTTATCTTTAAAAGAGCCTACTATATAATGTTGATATTTATTTATTAATTTATTTTTTAATAGGCTTATGTACAGGGCATATGACGCACATATCCAAATAGGCCTATAGAGAACAGGCTGTAAATTGGCTTTTGTTTTTGCAAATGAACGGAGAAGTTGCTTGATGCCTATGTAATGTTGACAGTGATCATCCCTCCAAAAGAAAATAGAAAA
>JAJHUR010086233.1:0-10522 GCA_027495735.1 Lutjanus campechanus | reverse complement strand
TCAGATATTGTTGTGTATTGTAATAACTTTGGTACAGCACAGGGATGTTGGAACTATTTTGTTAATTATGCGTAAAATTAACACAGATGTGTTAAAATGTGTGAACTTTTGCAGCATCATCCTTGACATTTTCTTTTCTTTTTCTCTCTGACCTTTCCCACTCCATTTTGTCCATTTCACTTATATTTTTTTGACCTCGTAGCCGAATACGAGCCAGTACGTAGCCTGAGATTCTCGGGCAGAGATCTCCAGGCTCAGCTTAAAACAAAAGGAGGCAGCATTTTGCAGTCAGGGCCCCAGAGTTAAGCAGGGTCGGTAACTTCTTTTAAATCTCTTCTCAGTAATTTCTTTGATTTTACTTCTTTGAGAGAGTAGTGGAAAAAAATTCTGACTAGCAGTTTGTGAAGTTTTTTGTGGCTCCAGACTGAGTTGTGTGAAGTAGTAGTAATTAAGAAGTAGTAAGAAGAAAGAAGTGTCCATCATCATTCAGACGTTATATAACTCTTTTAAATACATGAAATCAGAGGACATTCTTGAGACTTATTTTTCTCCTAAAAGTTCCATATTTTTATATGTTGTTACAGCTTTTATCTGCCTTTATGTTTGATACATGCTACGTTTGACACTACATGCTGTGCTTTCATTAATTTCAATTAGATGTCATCTTATAAAATCCTGTAAAATATTTTTCAACACCAAGAGTAAAATGCCACCCTCCAGTTGTATAATATGCTCTGCTGAAATCATTCATTTATTGCTCCTATTTTTAATTTGCTTATTTTGGATACTGTTCCGGTCCGGTGAATTTTTACAACTCTGTCATATAAAGAAAAATGGTCGTTGACACAACATTATACTTTATAATCCTCGTTAGCTCAAAACATCTGAAATATCTTTTTACTATATCATAATTGCATAATGCTTAAATATATATATTTTCCTCCTATCCTATTTGTATCTTGAAACAAACATCATTAAAGTTTCTCTCTGCGTCTATGACTGTTCACCAAACACAAACGTAATCTCTGCCACTGCTGTCGTAGTAAAACCTCATTTCATCTGAAGGTTTACAAGTGCCTTGACAGGTAGGGCGAGTTCCAGCCCTCAAAACCCATTCAAAGAAAAAGTACAAAACCAAAGCAGACATTTTCTGTTTGGTCAAACAAGCGAGACACAACAACCAGATGCCGACACGGTTTCCCTTTTGTCTCCTGAACCAAACGGGCAGAAGGACAGACAGCGGTTTATTTCTCTCTGCCACGTTGTTTATTTGGCTGTTTGTAGGACACTAAACAAGCGATCTGTCACTGGAGACGTTTTGTCCAACCACGTGCCTGCGCGGTTAACTGAAGCTAAACAAGCTCAGAACATGATCCGGGCCGCTCCGGCGCTCCCAGTAGGTGGTTTGGGATTTGATACTGTTCATTTGAAGCCAGACAGGAAGTTCTAGGGAAGGACATGTTGGGGAATTGAAATATAGTTTGGATTGACTCAGTGGTGCAGCTTCCATCTGTGTCTGCTTTCCTACTTTATCAAATACTTTTACATTTACCGAATTGCAATGTGTTTTACAATGGCTGCTATAATATTTGTCCATTTTGTTAAAATAAATGTATTAAATGTATACCTATGAAAAACGACTTGGTTAGGTTTAGGATAAGACCATGTTTAGAGGTCCGTACATCACATGATGTCATTGAAGCAACTTGCATGACAAAAATCACATGAAGCACGTAATGTTATGAACCTTAGAGCTTTTAATATTGTTTTGATTTCACTTGGGAGATGAACCCCGGTCTCCTGGGTGAAAGTCCTGTGTTTGTTTGAACCATCCATCCACCCCACCTCATCCAGATGTGGACTTTTTCCCTCATTAAACTATGTCAAAATCACTTGAAAGCCTGGTGTGTCTCTTCCAGCCGCTAACGGGTACCGTGTGCATCTGTATGAGTCACAGAGGGGCGGCGGCAAATCGTCGGTATGTGACGAGTTAGGAATGAGAGCGTGCAGCTCTTTTGCATTGTCAACGCAGAGAAAAGTAAATCGGACATTATAAACTACGGTAACATCAGGTCAGAATATTACAGGATTGGAATACCTGTAGAAAATTCCCTAAAAATACTAAACCATCAATACAAATATTGACACCCAGAGGCAATGTAAGAGGATGTCCTGATGATTCATGTCCCAAAGATTTATGATGAAATAGTAGTTTGTGTCTTCCTCCAGTGAGTAAGACAGAAGTATGTCCAGGTGTGTGCAAGAAACATGAAGAAACACGAAATGTGGAGGCGTGCAATCTGAGATTAGGAGGCAGGCAAAATAAAAGGAAAGGAGAAACATATCCTGGTCACCATTGTACATCGTAACACTTTGATTCACACAACCTAAAACATAAAGAGCTTTTAGTAAAACAGCCTCAAACTTGTGCATGAAACTCATTAGGCCCCCGCGTCGATAAAAGCATTTCAACATAAAGTTTCAATGAACGCACATGTTGTAATGCTGTAATCAGCAGCCACTCCTGATCAGTTTAATCTCAAGATGTTTGAGTCATCGAAATCCTCGAAGAGGAAGTAGAGCGTGCTCATGTGCATCTTTTCTTCATGATCCTCAGATTAAAGTTGATCACCATGACGATCAGATTTTGAACCCAAAATGTAACTTCTCTGTTTCAACACATTCTCACGCTCTTTTCCAAGGTGGATAAAAGGTAGAAGTCAGGACTTGAGGAAGCTTTCTCTCACCTATCACTGACGAACCTTATCTAAAAAGGAGTTTTTATTTCTGTGTCGTTGTCTTGGAGAACCTGGCAGCAGCCCCTATGAAAACTATCAAGGGGACATACCATTTCTGTTAAAATGAAACACGAATCTGTCCAAACTGCTCTGTTACTTATTCGTACTACAGCTCATGAAGCTGAGTGGTACGGCTTGCATGTAATTTTGAGAGAATTGGTTTAGTTCCCCGTTGGCTTGGACTAGCCATTGCTAACAAATGTTAACACCGGGCGGCTGCCAAATTCTCATAGAGGACCTTTTTGGACATCCTGTAAGGAATCTTGGTTAGTCATCAGGAAAAAATACTTCTTAAAACGCTTAACCTTTCAACTTGAGATCTGGCTGAACTTCACTTCCCCTTAATATTCCATTTTAATAGCTTCAAGGGTAAAAATAAGGATTATTTAGTAAATGTATTTATCCAGGGAAACCCGACTGAGACCTTCCTGCACTTTTTCACCACTCTGATTCAAAGACATATTTCACACCTGTGAAAGGCCCAGAACAAACTGCAGTTCTCTGCTGTTAGATACCAACACTGGAAATATTAAACACCTCACTTAAGGGTACCTGAAGGGCACAGAGATTGTTTCAGGAAGAAAAGTGTTTTATTCACTTTCTCTGGCCTGTGTCGTTTTAACAAAATACTTAGAAAAAAAAGACATATGTTTACATTTAAGTGACAAATAACTTTTATGCACCTGAAACCTAACCAAACCTTAACCATAGCTGCGGTGCCTGTGAGGCAGTAATTCTATTTTTTCACTGCTCTGTTTTTATACGACTATTGACCGCTGATTTCTCCTTGAAAAGCCACCAGGGGCCACAAGTGATCAAAAACTGCCTCAGTTTGTAATTTTGTTCTAGTTCAGGGTAACATATGTTGAGGTCATGTTGTTGGTGGTGGTGGAACTTTGCAAATCTCTGCTGGTTGCTGGTGGCATTGCAGCAGGTGCTTCATCATCTGTTGCCTGGTGGGGATCTGTACCCTACTGAATGACCTCTTCTAGTTTGGTGTGTAAAGAAATGTTTGAAATGAATGAAATTAAAACAAATGACATTATTGTTGTAATAAAAGCCGTGCCATACCTTGGTTACGTGAACGCTGCTGTGCACTTGCAGTGACTATGTTTCAGGCCCTCGTCTAAAACAAACTGGCAACAAGAATGAAGTTCAGGCTTCAACTGACATGACTTATTTTGAGTTATTGTGGTGGTTACTATCCAAATCAAAACTATTTCAGCAAGTCCAAAACCCATAACCGCCATCTATAATTGAACAAAACGATGACCCATCAGCTTCATTGACTGCAGTGTGAGCTCACAGTTTCCTCTAGCAAATTTGGGATGTACTCAAGCGCGGCTGTCTGTGGACAAACATCCGTTCTTCAGGGGATCAAACTCTTGTCCTTTCATTAGAGGGTGGTTTCACCAAACAGCCGCCTCGAACTCTGCAACTACCCCTCTCTAGTTTCTGGGATATGCCGACGCCGAGGAAAAGAGCGACTTACGAGTATATGAACCTCTGTCTGACCCCCTGCCTCCCCTTTCCCCTAAAACACACTTGCATATTCTCCTCTGCCCCATTATATAAAGCCCTGGATTGGTCCAAATCGACATTTTTCTCGGCCAATGAACTAGCCTCAGAAATGTGTATAAAATTCACATCAGCGTGAACTACTGGCTGATGGGATTCTCTCCTGTTCAAAAGGTTTTCACCCTCTCGCTAACCTTTCTTACCCTCGTTATTTCTCCTCCTCTCTTTTTCTTCCAGCTCTCTTTCACCTCCCTTAACCCTTTATTCCTCCTCCCCTCCACTCCCGTCATACCTTTCCTCATTCTCCTCTCCTTTTTTCTGACTCTTTATCCCCCCCAATTTCATCTTCTCTTTCATAATTCAGGCCAGTCTGTCATCGACCCGTCCATGTGATTCTCCTTTAATGCTCCCATCCTTCTTTTCTTGATCTCCCCGGTGTTTCTTTCCAGCCGGCAATTCCCTTTTAACAGCAAGCCAGTGGCCTTTCACAATCTGTTTCGCAGAGACGATAGAGACCCAGAGACAGAGAGAGAGGGGGATTTAAAAGTCTTAAAGGAAAGATTGAAAGATACTAAACAGATATTGAGAGGAACAGATTATACAAAGTGAGAGGAGCTGGAGTGTGAAAAGGAGAGATATAGGGCTCATTTTCACGTATGTTTACGCGCATACAAGTTTTTGAGTGTCTTGTACTTGAGTTATTTCCATTTGCTGCAACTTTACACCACTTCAGTTTTTATCAGATGTGGATACTTTAAGATTATGATCAGTTTATGAAACAATTATTATAGATTTAACCACCTAACAGCGGTGATGGTAGATGTCACGGCCGATATAGCTCCTTTAAATTTAGCTACTTTTCACATTTTTTGGCTTTATTGTTGAAACATGCATCACCTACGACAGAAATACACTTGTAGACACTGGGAAAGGAAGCACAAAGTTTGGATTAAAGATCAGCACATCTTGAGACTTTCAGCAATGTACATGGCATCTTTCAACCACATGGTCAACCGTTGTTACGTCTGTTGTGTTTGATATGCACTCATGGATCAACCAGGGAATTGTCTTTTCTGTGTGTTATTGTCGCATCCATTTATGTTGAAATCAGTCTTGATGTTGGAAAGGCGGTGCAAGACACAAAATAAAAATAATCAATAATTCTGCTTAAATGCATTAAAACTAAAGTAACAAGCCTGATTTGGAAATTTAAGGAGTAAAAAGTACAGAAGTCACAAATATATCATTTTTAAAAAAAAGGCTCAGGAATTTTGCTAACAGTTTGCCACTAGTTTTTAGAAAACTTTACTCAAACAGGTGTAACCAATGCGTTTGGGAACTACAGTATTTTCAGCTGCGGATTAATACACATTTGATGCACTAGTGAGTATTTACAGCAACAGGATGGTCTATTTGCAATTGAGTCAAATAAATTACAGTGTGTGTGTTCATTGTAATGACAGAGCATGTCAGCCAGGGCAGCAGTGTGGCTCACTGATTTGTTTTTGGACAACAATGGAGCTCTGTGGCACAGAGGAATATATTACCAGGTTTACCACTTAATTAGAGTATTATATTATTACTTCCATACTTCTACTTAAGTACAATTTTGAGTGCAGAATATTTACTTTTGTTCAGTTAAAGCTCTGAATACCAAAAGAAACAGCTTTATTTTTTACACATGTTTAGAAAGAGACAGATATGAAAGACAGACATGTATTAGCACATTGTTACTGCAGTGGCCAGTCAGTCTGGAAACCCATAATAACCCTAATGACACTAATGACAAAACCACACACACACACACACACACACACACAGGCTCTCTCAAGGTCTCATTCACCCATGTATCTCTCTCTATCAGTTTCTCTGAAGATACTTTTCTGTGGTCTTCTTTCCCCTTTCCCCTCTCTAGTGTCTTACACACACACACACGCACACGCACGCACACGCACACGCACACACACACACACACACACACACACACACACACACACACACACACACAGATCCAGTATTGCCATGTTGATGGTAAAACCATTCCATATCAGGGTTACTCTGAGGGGAAAAAGTCATTCCTCCTGACAGCCCCGTTAAGAGAAGAAATACCTCCACCACTAAAACTGGACTTGGGTTTCACTCGTGACACCACACCAGACTACATTTGATTTTCTGGGTTATTTCAAGTGCAATCCGAAGCGCCAAAATGCTGTAAAAATCAGTCAGTGAGACTGTGACGCACAATTGGTGTTTATCGTGTTTGGGATGCTGTTTGAGAGGCCAAGAGTCTGCTTCTTCAGCCTCATATTTCTCCGTTAGCATGAAATCTGTATTATACTGGTTATTTCCACTCAGTTATTTGAGTTACATATAAATCACGGATGAGGAGTGGACCACCAGCTCTATGGTGAAAATACGGTGGACTTCAAAATATTGGCAGTCGGACCAGGAGAGTAACTCAAGGGCAAGTGGACTTCAAATATTAATTAGCTGCCTTTACCATCTATCAAGCCAGAGTTCTTTTTAAAACAAGAAAACTAAATTTAATTGATGTGGTTTTCCGACCTTGGTTGCAACATACAGGTATTATAGAAAGCAGTGTTTGTGGAGGCAGCAGGGATTTAGAGTCACATTGGGTTCCAGTTTCTTGCTCAAGGACATTTACGCAATGTTCAGACAGGCGGCTCCAGTCCAGATATTTATTTTTTTGCCAAAATGAGCAGGAACTTTTTTATGATGTCTGCACGAAAACACCCAGAATCCTCTCAGATCAGATTTAAACCACATTTATGGGTCGGCTGAACTGTGAAGCAGATCCCCTTTATGAAAATGCAGTTCAGATTGCACTTTAATGTTTTTATTTAGTTATTTATTTGTGACTACCCACATGTTGTTAATACTGGATGAGTTTCAGTCATGTTCTTCAGGTACAGACAGACATTGGTGAAGATTTCTGCATATTTTATTTATTGTTTTGCTTTTCTTTATATAAATAAAGACATTCCCATCATAACTTGATACAGAAAAGACACAAATAGGTGCAGCAAAATCACCATAATGCGGGAAAATTTCCCCTCGAAATGCATCCCTCCTAATGTTGCAACAAAACCTATGACTTTGTGGACAGATATTATTCCATTTTGGTAATCTCAACTATTATCAAAGTTGCAAGCAGTTTTGTTTTGGGCCATCGCACCTCGCACATGTCAGGCCCTGAGCAGTTGACGAGGCTCTGAATTTTCACAAAAACTCAAGCTTTTAATACCTTTTCGTCATGAACACCTCTAGATTGCACCCACTAGTCTGAAGTTGGATTGACTGGTTGTCAAGGAGGAGTACGTTAAGATACAATACCTGGGAATGGGCAAAAACGCAACAGTAAATTCTACATTGCCAACGTTCTATTTGGTTTAGAGTATGGATCAAAGAGGCTTTTTTGCACATCTGGACATGATACATGTGCCTACTGATTTTCATACATGTAGAGGAATGGCCAGGTCTCTTATAATAAACATGTTAAATTTGGGACACATTCGATTTGCACCGAAGTTGGTGCTCGGGCCCTAAATATTGCCAACATGTCAGCTCATACTTCACCCCGTGTCTAGACAACTAACATAATCAGGGTCACAGCATCACTCTCACGTGATGGCAGCGTTCACACCACGCTGAAGCGTTTGTCTATATACGGTCCTTCTTGTCGGTGGCCTGGTATCTCAGTTACACTAGTAGAGCGTTCGCTCCATGTACTGGTCTCAGGTCTCTGGTCTTCCTGAGATTACAATAACCTGGACGAATGAGAACATTCACGTCCATGTACTGGCTGTGAGGCTGTGAGTCCTCTGCAGTGGCCATGGGTCCGACTCCCCTATTGTGGCGCTTTGCTGCAAGTTGTCCCCCCAGTCTCTCTCCCACTTTCCTGTCCTCATTTCAGTTGTCCTGTCTAATTAAAAGGCATAAAAGCCCAAAAGACTTTGTCTATGCCTTTCTAAGTGTCCAGCAGCAGATGAGCAGCCCAAACTTTCACGGCTTTCAGCCATTGGCTGCGATCAGTGCAGGCAGGTATTTGCAATCAGAGCACAGGGATTACAGTTAAGCAGTGAAGTTGTCTAGTGGCAGTAAATGTACATTGACGGTTACAGTTTGCTCATGCATAAACACTGCAGAAGAAGTTCAAGAAGTTCCCTTGAGTGAAGTGAAGGCAGAGTCTGTGGGATTACAAACCAGAGCAGAGTGACTTGCTGTCTGGCTCTGGAGTACACTCTGCTCCGCCTGTGGTTACAAAATGTGGGTAAAATATGTATTCAGTGCCTTTTTATGAGGCACCAACCTCATTTTTACATGTGTATTGCCTAAAAAATAGACCTCACTTCTAAATAAACACAGCAAGTCATTAAGCTTGTCAGAAGCTGGGACTTGAGATCCATAGAGCTGGTGCAGACAGCTGCATATATTAAAATTAGAATATTTCTGTTGCGTGAGACATGCGAGTGAAAAACAGACGACATAAGGGGTCACTCATACTTGACGCAACTATGACCCAAACTCTTCTACATGTGCACTTAGGTAAATGATTGTGAATTGGACTGCAACCTCCGTCTGAAGTCTTGATTGTGCACATTAGAGATTTATGAGAAAGAACACAACACATCTACCTGCTGTCTGAAAATATAGAACCATCTGGATAATAATAGAACATGGAACCTCAAATTAAGATTTCTATCACAGGAAATTAAATCAAATTCAACTAAGCTCTCTTTCCTTGTCTGATTATTTCATTTTACTGTCTGAGGATCTTTATCTGAAGATCTTTATCAAGATTGTTTTCTTTCGCTGTTTAGACAGTTTAAAAAAAAATAGTTAAAAAAAAAAAAGTGAAAAACAATAAAGTGAGTCCTGTATGCAGGAATTCTTTGTTGTGTTCCAAGGATTAATAAACTGTAATACGAGGGTCATGGATCATCAAAATTGGGCTGGTCTGCTTGGAAAACAGCAGATTTTAATGTCCACTTTTAAAAACACAATTTAGTGCGACAGGAAAATAAATTCCCCTGTGGTCATGAACCAGCAAAAAAACACGGTTTAGTTCTCAGTAACCCCTTTCCGTCTTGGACTGCAGCCTTTGATATTCTTCATTTTCTCCATGAAAGAGATCACAGTGCTGGAAAGGTGGGCTGAAATGATCCTAATAATATTTTTATTGATCGTTTAACAGCGCACGCCAGGGCTCAGCGATAGACCTGCGGTGCTTGATCCAAGTTCCAGGGGTTTGATATTAAAGATTTTCCGCCTTGAAACCGAAACAGCCGACACATCTGTGAAATTAATAGGGTTAATATCGGTAGTATCTGTAAGAAAACTAAAAAAAATATATTAAAATGATGTTACAGATACAGTGCTTGGGCTCAAAGCAAAAGAGTGTACGTTTTTAAAGGAGCCAGTGACATTGTCATTAAGAGTTTTATATCTCACGCGAGGTCCGGGCCATCGTTTGTCACAGCTTCCAGGGTTTTGATATAAAATACAAAGAAACCAGAGCCACCACATCTGCTCGAGACATAGAGATTCAATATATTCTTTTCCATTTCTACTTCAAGTACTCACTGTCTCATCCAGAGACACTTACAGTGGGTGAGACGGCTCCACAGGGGTTCGGAAACTTGCTCACAGGCGTGTGCACGATGGTGGACTAAACAGGAATCACACCCCTGGCCTCGCTATTGCAGGGAAAATTATGAGGGATACAATAACATCTTATTTTGGTTTGAAATCAGTGCTTCACAGCAGTTTATATGTGCTTATATTAGTCTCTGCTCTAATCCCCCTCCAGGTCAGGCAGCAGTTTTATTTAGTTGATACATTTAAAGCGATATTCCATCTTGTTAGAATAAGCCACTTAGTATGTGAGACTTCGTATATATCTTAATGGACACACGTGCGGAAGTCTCACAAGATCAGCACCATGTTTACATCCTACCGGCTACATGCTACAGTTGACATTTCTGCTAAAAACATGGCATAAATGGTGTCTATTGCGGTTAATTTTTAATGTCGCGGCTCGCGGACACTTGGATTACACCACACAAGCAGGATGGAGACATTTTGTGTTTGTTTTGTGTGCTTTTTTTTAACGTTTTATCCGTGGTCACCATTCACTTCCATTGTACTGGATGAGGCTGCTACCCTGTTTCTCCTAAAACTCCAGG
>JAJHUR010086232.1:0-11774 GCA_027495735.1 Lutjanus campechanus | reverse complement strand
AAACTGTCTCTTCTGTCGTGTTTCTCGTCTTCACGAGTTCATGAAAGCAGAGAAACCAGAGACTCCAACATCAGAGCATCAGTCTCCACAGACCTTCCCTGTCCCCGACTGTGGTTTCTGCCAAAAAGTGAGTCCGCCGGACAGCTGCTGGAGAGTTTGTGTGTCGGTTACCATGGTTACCGTGGCTTTTGACCGTGCGTTTGTGCAGATACATTCCTGATCTGATTCAGATTTTTTTGACTCGGTCCAGATGAAGGTCACTGCAGGCTTTTCACCAGCTTCAGAGAGGATTTTAAAGGGTCAGTTCACCTAAAATAACTAAAAAACAATCAAACATTGCTGCATTCACTACAGTCTGTTTTATTTAAGTAACAGTATTTATTTATTTATTCATTTATTTACTTATTTATTATTCAAATTTAATTATGTGCATGTACGTTTTATGTGTGTAGCAACTGACATTCCATTGCACAACCCTGAATGAACCATGGTTTGTTACTGAGGCTGCAGATATATTTGCTTTTTAATCTCACGTTCTGCACTGCACATGTTACAGGAGGACTCCACCAGAACTCAGACCATACAGACGCTGTCATTGCTTGAGCAAGCTGTGCGCACAGTTTGGCAACAGAAGCACGATGGACTACAACAGCTTGTCACTGCAAACACAAGCAGTTTTGACGGTGTCCTCAGTCCACGTTTAGCTTGCAGCCTTAGACACTGCTGATTGCTCTGAAACAGTTCTGATCCTGTCGGAATTCTGTACAACTTGAGTTGAATATTGTCTCTGATGAATCGTGTAGGCAACAACCTGAAATTTTGGTGATTTCGGTGCTGGCAAAATGTCTAATACAACATGCATGTGTGGCTTTTTGATGACGTCGGCTGTAAAAAGGTCTTTGCTAGATGTGAAACAATTAACCAAAACAAGGTCCCCACTCTGTTTCTTCCAACATTTCTCAGACTCCTGATGAGACCCTGTCACATCCTCATACTGCCCCTACGCTGCCCCCACCGCTCGTGTGTATTGTGTATATCTTTCTGAGCCATCATGCAGACACAAACATGTTGGCACTTTTCATGTGGATGTCCAGTCAGTGTTGATGATAATGTAGGTCCAACATAGAACTGCTCACAGCAGGTCTGTGAATTAATTTGAGTAACTGGGTCATGATCCTTGGAAAGAAACACTGGATTTGAATTTATTAAATGCATTTTTTCGGCACTTTGAGATTTGAGGAAACTGACACCACAACAGTATGGATCAGGGGTGGGTGATTATTTTTCATAGGGGCCATTTGAGAAACTGATCAGGCTGCCGTCAGGTTCTAATAATGGCCAAATCTCTAATAATGTTTGGTCAGAAGTTCTACTGTTGGTCACTCTTTCTGAACGGCCTCGTGATGAATTGTGGGCTAATATTTTGTCCAGAACTTTATTTTTCACAGTGAACCATGCAGGCTGCCTACAGGTTACAATGGCAGCAGCAGCACAAGTAGAAGAAGAACACTAACAACATGGATGTGCAGCACTGAGTGAATAAAGTTACAGTTTTATATAAAAAATACAGTTCAGTTTCATTACCAATGAACACAGCACTGACCCCTTTCAAAATAAAGGTCTGATGATGGTTTAATGGTAAACAAAATGCTATTGACTGTCTTACAGATTTAAAATTTTTGGCTATTTCCATGATGGCCTGCAAATAGGACTACAGAGACGGGTTAGCATGCTCGCAGTGCCACTAGCATAGCTGCAGACTCTTAATCTTGTCTAAATGTCTTCAACCCCTCGAGGAGCAAAGACACAATTCAGCTCACCTCCACTGTGATGGAGTGGAAGCCAAAATCTCAGTGACAGACGGAAGTGAAGCTGCAGGGACAGAGGAACTGTTGGAAGTTTAAATGTTTAGATGTCAGTCAGTCAGTCAGTCAGTGGAGCACACTTGGTCAGACGATCCTCTCTTCAGCTCTGTGTGCTGCGAAACAAACCGATCGACACTGACAGGAACAACTTCTGTTCAACAAGACATTTTTCCGACTGGCTGATCTGCAGCTGACCGAACTCTGCTCTGAAAACAGCTCATTTTAACACACAGAGAGTCAGACCTGCCACACACGCTTCTGTTATCACAGTTATCCGTCTGCTCCGCCTCTTATTTCACTGACTGGACTGATGCTCAGGTGAGTCGCTGCTCTCGGGGCTGCTGCTGCCGTATCGCTCCCTCATTGTTATTCAGATATTCAGCTTGTGTTTTCCTGTGCCGGCTGTGTACAGCAGCAGCGTTTGTTCAGACTCCGAGAGGAACAGCAGTCATTATGCATGTGAGAGACAGCGAGGTGGCTTTTAACTGAAATTGTCCGCCCACGCATGTTGTTTTTTCACTTTTTTTCCCGTCATGTTCTCAAGAAATGCACTCAATATGTAAACGAGTCTGACACGCAGACAATTATTCAACTCAGTGGTTCAGAAGCACGTGGTGAAATGTGGTGGCATCAAATGTCATTTTCAGGCCTGTTCATGTTCTGGTTCTGTCTTTTTTCATTTAAACCTACACCACCGCCGACATCTGGGAATTTAAGTTATATTCTGATCGTTTTCCATCTAAAAAAAAACAAGTCCAGTTACTTAGAGATTCTGTTACCTTGCTTGAATATTTCCACTGAGGGAAGCTTTTACTGAAAACAGATCCTTGAATATGTCAGTCATGGATTTAAAATCAGTGAGAGACAAAGCATGTAGTTTTTCCACAGAGTGTTCGTGTGACCACACAGATGCTCGAGTGGACCTTCAATAACCTTCAGTAACACTGCAGTAAACATTTTCACAGCCCTCTGTCACTCTTACACTACATTTGTTCATTTGTGCCCAAGCACACAAAACTATCGATTACATTTCATGACTACTTTTACGAGATACTGGGGCTGTATGTGCTGTATGCTCCTCTGATTTCAGAATCTGTCTCAGGATCCTTCAGGAGAAGCTGTGAGATGTTACTGGGACGAGAGACGTCTGGACTGTCCTGCTCAGACTGAAGCCGCTGCGATCCAGCTCCGGATTACAGGCAGAAAAAGCACTGATGGACGTGCTAAACACTGCCATTTTTTTCACATAATGTTGAAATGATGATGTTCAATAATTCAATTTTGTCACCTCGTGCTTTGTCCTCATTGAATCAATGAACAACTGCTGAATCAGGTCCTCACGTCTGCGAGCTGACTCGACTTTTACCCTCCAGACTCTGTTTTCTCAGGGTTTTCTGCTCCAACATGCAAACAGAGGCAGCGGTCACACGGCGAAGTCCTTGAGCAGCTGACGAGCGGCGACTCAGCAGCTGTCGATATCATTCAGTCTGATGATGTAGACAGCTGAGAAGAACAGATTCCCATCGACCCCCCTCTGATCACCATCACAGACTGAGACAGACCAACAGAAAGCACGATGAGAGCGTCGACCGTCGCTGCCCTTTGTGCTCAGAGTGTTTTCATTTCAACATTTATCTAATCAGGACACGTCTGTGCCCTAATGAGACACTTCCATGTCTCCTCTTTGTCCTGCACTAATGCAGCGCTCGCTCAAAACGTGCCCGTGTGGAACAGGCCTACTGCTCAGCCTCTGGTGTTGCTGCTTGCAGCTTTTTTTGAGAATTGTGCCTCCAGACTGATTCACACTTGACGCTGCACTTCCTTCAGCCCTGAGAAATACACCTGCCCTGGCATAGCTTTGTTTCCCAGCAATGTTAGAGTAAAGGGTGCTGAAGTCACACCCAAACAGGTGTTCCCTAGAGGGCCTAAATTTGGAAAAAACTATGAATGACAGTCTAGGGTGAGAGACAAATTATTTTTTGACTCTGTGCCACAAATTACACATATGTTGTTTGTCAGTTTAAAACATAACCATCTGTGGTGGTATGGAGGTGTGTTAGTGCCCATGGCATCATGGGTAACTGTCACATCTGTGAAGGCCCCATTAATGCTAAACAGTACACACAGGTGTTGGAGCGACATATGCTGCCATCCAGTCTTTTTCAGAGACGTCCCTGTTTATGCCAAGACACTGTGCACATGTTCCAGCAGCGTGACTTCATAGTAAAAGAGTTCAGGATTTCCTGTAGATGGGGGGTGGGGTGGGGGGGTGCATGGTGGTCATGCAGACCTGGGATCAGCTTGTGTGTAGAAAAATGTGGGCAGCTTGTACGACTCAGTTTTGGACATGTTGGGACAAAACTACTTGGTGAAAAGATCATGTTTGGATTAAAAGTTGTTGGCGCGATCCACCCACCTGACTTCCAAAATATCAAAATATAATGTATAGGGGTGTCACCAGAAATGGTCAACATCATAGTTTGAACCACTGATCACTGCCGTATTTGAAGCGCTGGGAGTGAAAACAGGCCGTGATAACGGTCATTTATATCTGTCAGTGGTGGACACATCATGCTGAGGTCTAATTTTGCGTTTTTCTTTGGATCAGAAGGAGCCTAATTGTGTCCTGGTGTTCATGAATTCTGTTACGATGTGGGAAAAACTCATTCCTGGGTTTTTAATTCAATTAAGTAAACTTGATTTATCCCAGAGGGCCGTTCAGAGACAGACTCAGAGACAGTTTCTGTTGAATATTTTCAGGAGTCCTTATCGCCGAGCTGCAGCACTCAGTGTTTTCTGATCCTCTGATGCAGCTCTCCAACCATGTTATTACCAGGCAATATCTATTTCTCTGATCCATGATTACTGCGTGGGCGACTTGTTTCTGATAGGTCAACACTGAATTGACTTCAGAACATGTTGGGGGGGTTCAAATCAATACGAGTTGCTCTGGTAAGCCGGCGCTCTGACCCGTGGCTCGGCTAAATCGATTGTCACCAGGAGGAGGATTCAGAGGGAGCTGCTGGTGGGGGTTGGTGGTGGTTTGGATGGTGCTGGTTTAAGGTGGGGCGGGTGGAGGTTTGGGTGGTGCTGCTGTTATGAAGGATTAAATCTGCAGGTCTCAAATCGGTCCACTTCATTAACACATCGACAGACTGATTGAGTCGGCGGCTGAATGACGATCGATGACGTGAAATGGAGAGTACCGTGCGGCCACAGTCGGGGAGAGCAGAGGATGATGGGAAACAGCCTGCACAGGGTCGGTGTCAGCGTCACAGACTGAAGAGACGAAAAAAACAAACAAACGTCCTTCTTGCAGAAAATGAAATGAAAGATATTATTTTTACATTTTTTAGGATGGGCTTATAAATGTTCAAATATAGAATAAAATATCAACACTTAATATGAATCCAGTCTGTGAGGAGGTCTGCAACCTTTTTCCCCTGGAGCATCACTTATACTCATTTGCATTCTTTTTTTCTTTTAACAACCCAACAGATTCAGCTTATACACGCTCATCTTTACCAGAAAATAATAATGAATCATTATCATAGAGTTTGAGAGGTCACAGAGGTGTGGATGACTAATTAACATACTATTTTTACAGCTGTGTATCTGCAAGAATCAGAAAATACTGTAAGCAAGGCGTTACATTGCTATTTTTTGAATCTAATTTTAGGAAAACGTCATAGTATAAAGGGCACACCTCCATATGGAAAAATTATCAATTAAAAGTTATTTTTTATGCAATCAGAACAATGAAGATAGATAACAACATTGCTATCTGGTGGTCGGGGGTTTGAACACAACAAACTGAACCAATGACAAGAATCTTTGCATGTATCACGATATAAATATTTTCCCGTCCCCCTGCAGGAAACTGCAGTGTGGTGATTGCAACAATTGAACTGAACAAATGAAGCAGCTTTGACTAATATGGCAGATTTGAATTTAAAGCAGCAGTAAATCAATAAAAACATGATGCAAAGCTTTATTTCACAGCTTTATTGAATGTTTCTGAAATAAGACGCCTGACGTGTGACGTCACCCGCTGTGATGTCGGCAGCACAGTCTGTCTTTGAAAACTGCCGCAGGTGGTCGTGTTTCAGTCGCGTCTATTCAACGTCTGAATGTTCGTCTTCAGTTTCCTGTGATCCATCAAGAGCTGACAGCAATCTGTATCATTAGAGCCTGAATGTTACCGAGACGTTTCATTTGTACATCATCACATCCTGTAATTAGATCGCAGGATGAAATCAAAGGTAAAGTTATAAATGATCCTCCTGTACTGAGCGTCCTCCGTGACTCATCTCGATTTAATTTTTTTTTAATGAGATTCATCGACTATTGTGATCGGACAGGTTGTCTGCAGATGGAAACGTGGCTTCTTTTCAATGGGTTCATGCTTTCAGCTTTCAATTAGCTCGGCGGTGCGGTGACAGAAAAAGGAAAAAGTCATTTCCTTTTCAAACTCTGATGTCAGTAAAAGAAGAACGAGGCCAGAAGGTGAATGAATCCGACCTGAAGTTGAATCATCTGTAAATCCTGAGACAGTTCGGCCTGATGTTCTCAACACAGTAAGGATGAGAGATGTCCGTTTTTATTTAAGCAATAATATGCAACATTTCTGTGTTAAAATGTCATAAAATAACTAGACCTAATATGTTACATATTTTGTTGAGTTGTGTTTTATCCTAAATGTGTCCAACAATCTTCAAACCAGAGAAATAACTAATTTTATTCAAGCTGTTGTTTCATTTGGTCGCCTGTTGTTATAACAACAGATAATACGTCAGAGAATGAGGAAGGAAGTCGATTTATTCAAGTTAACAGTGTGTTTCCTGCTAGCTGTTGCTAGTCACACTTGTAGGAAACACGGGAAACAAAAAAGGGTTTTACAACTTCCATGGAAAACTCTGGATGTTTCGGACAGTGAGGAAGGAAGTCGGTGAAATTGTGAGTTAGACCATTAAACTGGTGTTCATGTTTTCTGTGTTCTGGATTTTTTGGGTGGACCTGAAACATGTGATGTCCCGGAGCCATGGTCCCCCAACGCTACATAAGCCCCACGAACCGCACACAACACCACCTACCCCTCCCCTCATCCTCCCTGATGGTCAGTTACAGACGTACTTTCAGCCCAGCAGTTCACTTCAGTTCACATCAGTTCCAACAACCCGACACAGAAGAAATTAAGAAAACAAACACCATCCTGTCACCGTCGTCTGGCTCTGGTGGCTCAAACATGTCTGGACACTCTCCCAATGGCAGAGATGTGAAAGTTTTTACTCGGACCTCATCCTTCTGGGTGAAAGTCCCATGTTTGTCTGAGCCTCCATCCACCCCACCTCCTCCAAATACAGACTTTCTCACTCTTTATACTTCTCCTGTCATACTTACTACCTCCACTAGGGGGCGCTGCCTAACAATGAACGAACATTTCAATCAGAATAAGCTGCTTGCATTTGCGGACAACGCCCATGTTTTTCTGATGAGGACGGCCTGGTTGATAAGAAGATGTAGTGAAGAGAGAAAGGGTCTTAAAAATGGAAATCAAATAAAGAGCTACTGTAGAGCCTCTAAACTGGACTGAACTACAGAACTGGACTCATCTGTTTCCAATGAACCTCATCGCTCCAAAAGCCTCATAACTCACAATCATTTTGTCTAATGTTTCAGTTAAAACGACTTTCAGCTGCCACATAAAAAAACTGATTAATAATGGGTCGTTCATGCATTTTTATCACTGCCTAATGTCATGAACTTACATGTCATTTTCACAGTTTATGGTCTTTATAAAAGGTCTTTCTTTTATCTTATTAAAAATGTTATTGGAGTCATTAATTATGTAAAACCAGCCCCCACTGCAAAGGAAGATGGCTCTAATGTTCCCTCTTTGCAGCTCAATAGGAGGAGGAACGCGGTGCAGAGTGAGGTGTCTCATTTCACTGCAGTCAGAAAAGGGTTTGGTTCACAGGTAGCGAGTCCGACGATCAGACAAACAAATCCAACAGAGAGAAGACAAAGGGTGAGGATAAACAATCAGGCAGAGGTCCAATAAACCAGGAAACATGATACTCAAAGAAAAAGGGCTGGACCACTACACACTACAACAAACTGGCTCTGATATAGAGGGGAGGGGGAGTAACGAGGAACAGGTGAATCCGATCAGGGCAGGGCAGACAATAAAACACACAAAGGCAGGAAGTGAAGGATCTGCAACAAAAGCAGAGGTGAGTATCAAAAGAAAACAGGAGACTAAATGAATGGATGAAGGAAATAATCAGAGAAGCGCAGCAGGATGCATCAGAAATACACTTAAAACAGAAGAGATCCCTGAAAAAGCTGTTAAAAAGGAACGCAATCTTGCATTTGGATCAACTAAAGTAGGCCTACGTCCTGTAGTAATTAAATATTTGACCAATTAAACATTCAGCTCGGTCATTTTATCATCCCAGGTGGGAAACTTGACCACAGTCAGAAGCACAAAAACAACACATTGAATCTGCAGATTAAGCACAATGGAGTTCCTTTCTAGTTTGAACAGCTCAAAAAGTTTCATTCCCAAACATTCCTTGTTTACTAGCATTGTTCCCCAGGGTTCTATCTTGGGTCCTCTGTTATTTATTATCTATCATTTACTCCTTGTAAGGCCGGAGATATATTTGCTGTTTGACTTTGCATTTGTGTACACAACCGGCTGCATAGTGAAGCGAACTGTTCACGATGTGCTGCAAAACACCACTAGAGGGCACAACAGAGAAGACAGAAGAAAAGGAGTTCTGTTTTTCCATCATCTTCCACCGTGCATGCACATAGTGGTCTCGGACTTGTTTCCATTTATTTTGAAAGGTTTGGTGTCGGCTTCCAAAACTGAACTTATCTGTCTCCAGCTGTTGTGGCATGTTTGTCGCTGTGTAGCGCCAACGATACGTCATAAAGATGAGGGAAGCCGCGGACTTGTTCAGTGAGCCTGTCCTCAAAACTTTCCGCCGTTGTTGTTGCTGGTGTCATATCTCCTGACCTGTGACCCTGTCACTGCATTCTGCCCCTGCACCGCCCCCTACAGGTCCTGTGTGTTAATTTCTGACGACATGGACAACTGACTCAGGATACGTGAGGCGGACGTCATGTGTCCAAGGACGTCTATCTCCACCCTAAGATCTTCAGAGAATTTGGCATCCAATTCCATCACTACGCTGATGACACCCAGCTCTATCTTTCTACCAAGCTTACTTCCACTCTCCCTTTCTGACTGCTTATTCGAAATTAAATCCTGGTTCTCACACATCTATCTCAGAAAACTTATTGATACAACTGAGGCATTCCTTGTTGGCACTAAATCCATTCTGGCCTAACAAATGCCTCCATAATCTTCAGTTGATTCAGAATTCGGCTGCCTGTCTTATTACTTGAACTCCCTCCATCCAGCACATCACTCCTGCCCTTCAGCAGCTTCACTGGCTCCCCATCAAACACTGTATCGACTCTGCTTCTCACCTTTAAGGCCCTTCATAACCCGAGCCCCGTTGTATCTCTGTGAACTCCTTCGTATTCACACCCCTTCCTAAACTCTCAGATCCTCTTCTGCTGCCCAACTCACCACACAACCTCCTCGCTTATCTACCGCTGGGAGCCAGAGCCTTCAGCTGCTCTGCCCCTCCACCTCTGGAACTCTCGCCCACAAGATGGAAAAATAGATAGAAAATGATTTAGGTGTTATTGCTGTTAAATGTGTGATGCTTCTGAAGCTGTAACGTTACTGAAGGGGGGTTTTTAGAGGACAAATGAGGGACATTAAAGTGGTTAAATACCCCTCTGTCTCCTCCTAAATGAATTACATCACTCTGTGACAGAGACACAGACAGAAACAGTGAGGACGTGACCTTTGTGTCCTCTGTTGGACAACATCACTCGTCTCCAGGAGAACTTCAGACTGATCACTGAGCACTCTCAGATTAAATGCTTCGTTAAGACTCTTTGTTCCGGCAGTTAAAGGGTTGCGCAGTGATTAGCGAAGGGTTAAACTCGACTCCCCCCTCCTCCTCCTATCTCTCTCTCTCACTCTCCGGCCCTGCAGGACGGTTTGGATTATCCGTCCTCCCCCCCTCCGTTATCAGCGGCAGAGGGGGTCGACCCTCCCCTGTAGAAGGGCTCGTGCTACAGATGGTGGAGGAAATTAGAGTCTGCACGCCACGATCAGGATCAGAGCTAAAACCCCCGAAAACAGCCGTGTCCCCCTCAGGTGGACGTCTCTAATCATCAGGGGAGATTCTGATCTCTATAAATGTTTCATTTATTCTGTTTCACCGGCACGACTAGCTGTAGCCAGCGATGCTTTTACTCAAATGCTGTACTGAAGTATGATTTTGAGGTATTTATATTCGTATTCACAAACCTGCAAATTATGAATCAGTCTAAATACACTGGTGACATGAGGTTAGTTGGTCTTGTGCAGACAGGAGGAACCTTTTTTTATTGTACTTTTAAAGAGATAATGTGCTTGTATGAGGAATTAATTAGTGTATTATTATACTTTTGTTTTCTGTGGTTTGTGGCGTGACTGCCTATTTTCTGCAACTATTATTATATTAATTTTGGTTGTTTTGAGGAAGTTGCAAATATTAGTTTTTTGATAAGTTGCAAGTTGATTCCTCTGAATCAATATTTCTTTTTTTGTTCATTTGTTCTGATTATTTTATTGCAACTTGATAGCTTAACATTTTTCAGCATCTCACACTGTTCTCTGTGTTAATTCAGTTATCCGGTTAATTTGTAATTATGTGGCTGCCGACCACCTTTAATTATTCTGATGTTGTTTTGAAGATTATTTTGTTTGCAGTTAGTAGATTAACTAATTGTTTCTTTAGACTGAAATGAAGAAAGATTCATTTTACTTTTAAAAGGCAACACGTCTCTCACTTCGTTTGGATAATGAACCTGAATGCTCTTTAGTGCTGCCGAGTTTAATATATTTCCTTGGGTGAAATTCTCAAGGTGGCGTTGTGTGGCTTTTGATGATTTAATAAGTTAATACCTCCACCTAATACTACCACCACCCGCTCACTGCACATTATTATATAGCAGATTAAAGCGACACAGCAGCATGTAAAGTAGTTGGAATGAACTCTACCACATTAATGTGTGAATCCATTAATGCATCAATAATTATAATTCAGTACTGTAATATATATTATTCTGAATTGAGCCATTTTGCATAATGAATAATTTTAATTATGAAGCTTAAAGAATATTTAGATCCTAATAATCTTTATTTTACATGTTGAGTGCAGTACTTTTACTTGTATTTTGAATATTTTTACGCTGGTTACTTTAGTAAAAGATCTCCTTCCTCCTCTTATATTATGTTGGAGCGAGACGTCCTTCCAGTGACGCCGCTGTGAGACGACAGACTCTCAGTGTCTGCCAATCCACAACAAACGCAGTAAGCCAATTAGAGATAACTATCATGGAACTTAATCAAATTAGTATCGCTGATTCGCCATCCCTCTCTTTCCATTTAGACCCTGCAATCCGCACAACATCCCCTCTCTCCTCCCCTCCATTTACACTCCATTACAGCAGGCAGGCAGGCAGGCAGGCAGGCAGCCCACCAACACAGGCTTTGTGTCTTAATGTAAGAGGAAAAAAAAACAGACTGTAGAAAAACCTGTCTGTCGTGTTCGTGCCAG
This sequence comes from Lutjanus campechanus, assembly GCA_027495735.1. NCBI lineage: Eukaryota > Metazoa > Chordata > Actinopteri > Lutjaniformes > Lutjanidae > Lutjanus > Lutjanus campechanus. Next base: position 217 of record JAJHUR010086232.1, on the reverse strand, counting down.
CCCTTGAGCACTTACTGGAGCCAGAAAATTAAAATCAGAGACGAGGCGACAGAGCTCTGGTGGAGCCGAGGGGGAAGACAACGAGCACAGCATCAAATATATCACATTGTTTTATGTTATTTCATTTGTTTAATATTTCCTCCTATTCTATTCTGAATTTAATTGATTATCTATATATATGTTTGTGTGCATGAAGAAACTCTAAATTCATTGTGCA
>JAJHUR010086231.1:0-10750 GCA_027495735.1 Lutjanus campechanus | reverse complement strand
TTAAAAACAAGTCTGTCCCCATGATTGACAATGTCTCATTTTCAAGAAAAATATTAATACCTCCTCCTCACCACATCTCACCAACTAACATGACGTAGTTCAACATTTTTTCCCCTCTATTGCTCAATCCAAGTCAGCGCCCACAATTGAGTGTTTGCTTACCTTACTGCTGAAATGACTGAGAAAGACAGAGTGAAACCTAATCCTTATTGCAGGCATGTATGTCAAAGTACACATAAGGTTGCATGCACACTTCAACAGAAATACACACACACAGAGAGAGAGAGAGAGAGAGAGAGAGAGAGAGAGAGAGAGAGAGAGAGAGAGAGTTTATAATAGCCTTGCGAGCGCATACCTCTAACAACACACAGATAACAAACAAGGTCCCTGGAGATGTGAAATGCACTGTTCACTCCATTCAGAACATAGCATAGCTTAACAAATAATGCTTCACTGTTTGTGCAAAATGAATTATTGTGTGTAATGGAGGAGCGTTAGAGTGAGAGAGATACAGAGAGAGACAGTGACAGAGAGAGAGAAAGCATGTCTGCAAGTGTGCTGTATCTTTCAGAGTACCTCAGGGGAAATGTGGTGTTTTAGATAATGACAGGTCCCTTGTATTTGCTGATACCTGGCTCTGCATTATGCCATGAACAAAACCTCATCACAATTCTCAGCCTGGCTGTTGTCATCTATCAGCAACACACACTCTGAATAGGTAAACACACAGTCGCTGCAAGGCTATAAAGCATACAAAAATCAGGTGTGATGGTGTTGATAATGGTGTGTGTGTTTATGAACACCTATAGATGGACACGCAATTTCACTGATTCAGCCTGAAGATCAGACCTTTATAAAATAACATCATTCTGTATTTCACTGCCATCACGGACGGTGCGGAGGAGAATATAGATGTAGGCACCCGGAGTCACGCACACTCGAACAGCCAGTTCCTTGTTGGAATGAAAAATGAGACAAAATTATCTTTAACTCTTAATGAAAGGCTGTGTGGCAAGTTTTGTTTCAGTGAAACAAACCAGTTATTACTTCTTTTATTGATTAAAGCTACAAAGGCACTGAATCTCCAGCAAATGGTCCAAAATGGGTTGTAGGAGTTGTTTTTTGTTATTAACATTTAGGTGTTATGTGCAGCTGCTTTGTCCTGATCAATAACGTGATTATAACCTGATCGTTAAAACATAGCACAAAGCAGCATGGTCTTGAATATTGATTGTAGAAAGGTTAAATAAAATAATGCAGGCAACATTACACCACATCTGCGTTTCCCAAACACGGGGTCTGGATCCAAAATGGTGCATAAGCCCGTTTTTAATGTGTTGCTTATTGTCAGAGTACAATTACTGAATTTACTCAAACAGTGACAAGCAAAGTTTAAAACTATAAACACGTTTGCCAACTTTGAGACCTAAAAAATAGGTAAGATTTCAAAACCAAAATGTGCATGTCACAGACTTTGTTTTCTGGTCACATTAAAAGAATGAAAATAACAAAATTATAAGTACACATTTTTTGCTGACGCATGCTTACAGATGTGGTACGAGCAGCTCTCTTTCGCGCTGCCAGCTGGTTGGAAACAGTAGACTTTTAGAATCATAAAGCGCACGCTGTACAGTGTGAAAATTTGGCATAAATCTGGAGAAATACAGGAGAATTGTAACCTGACACGCCAGATGGTTTGTTACACAGAACCATCTGGGAAGACGTCCGTAGAAAGTGTTTAGACAAGGGCAGGCGCTTTCGAAAAAACACTTGGCAGGTGATTGGATGAACCATCTGTCACGTGTAACACGGGCTAACTTCAACCAATCAGATCAACTCGCAGAAGCCGGAGCCGGCTGGTAGAAGACAAAAACATCTTTTCCATCGATGAAATCCTTCAGTGCCGTTCTTTGCTCTTCTTTCAATGAAGAAATATTCTCCAGTTCTGGTAATGCTATCACAGTATCTACACAAAGGCCTTCAGAGGCTGCCATTGTTTGTTCGAGAAGAGTAATTTAGATGGAGGCTTCTTGCTGTTGGCACACCTAAAACCACGCCCGTGGCTGCCAGTAGTCCCTCTGAGGACGCTGATTGGCTTGCTTCGTCTCTGGTGTGGTCACAAACGAATAGCTTGGAGCTTGGCATGATGGATTCTCACATGATCTTGCAAATTTATTTAGCTGCCTGAAGAATTGCGACCCCGGGAGAAAACTGGGAAAGGGCAATGAAAAACGGGAGTCTCCCTGGAAAATCAAGAACATTGGCAGGCATGACTATAAATGTTTTGATCCACCCCCATTTGCCCCGTTAAAAGTTACTGCATTATGTTGTTCATTTAAACTCAGCACTTCCTGTATCCAATTCTAATTTTAAAATTTCTAGTGTTTCAGTGGACAGTGCCAAGTTCCGTATGAGATGGTGAGATACTCAGAGCTATAATATGTAACATTTCTGCATTAAAATATCTAAAAACAGCAGACATACAGTATGTTATATATTTTGTTGAGTTGTGTATTAACATTGTCCCAAATATTTCCAACAGCGTTCCAACACAGAGAAATCTGTAATTTATCATTAATTTAATTTATCATTCATGCATTTCCTGCTAGCTGTGGCTCACTAGTTGCTAGTTTTTGGGGTACTTGTACTTTTATGAGTAGATTTTCAGGTTTGTACTTTTACTTGTACTTAAGTAATCATTATACCATGTAATCTACTTAGTTACTTTTAAAATACAAATACTAAAGTACTGAGTATAATTTTAATTAATAACCAGACCTTTTATCTGCATTTTTGTAGCCAATAAGGTGATTTGATAGCAAACAAGCCAATGAAAACCAGGACATATGGGCAAGAAACAAAACAAAACAAACAACAAGGATGTCAATGATTGATCTTTAATTGATTTTGCGTTAAGAATTTAACCAGTAATCAATAGTCGTGGCAGTAGTGTTTTAACTACTGGTAAAGCAAAACACATAAAGTCCTAGTCTGGAGAGGTGACGGTGACATCATCAGTTAAAAGTAACTAATACTCTGAGTAGTTTTTTTTATTTTTTGATGAATACTTTGTACTTTTACTTAAGTATTTTTCCAACACCAGTACTTTTACTTGTAATTGAGTAATATTTTAGCAATGTAACAGTACTTGTACTTGAGTACAGATTTTCAGTACTCTTTCCACCACTGTATATATGTTATATCAATTCATTACATATTTTTGTAAGTTTGGGTTCTGGGCAAGAAACTTCTCTTTTAGGTCTCGAGCGGAAAAACTACACCACAAGAACAACCAGTTAGGCCAGATATCTGTCAAAAGACAATGTTTAGTCACTGTTAGGGTCATACCTGTCAATAACGCTGTTCAGTTTGAATGAAATGGATCGCTGGCTGATAGTTAGTGGCTGTACACGTGAAAGAACATAAAATCTATGTAGTTTGTAAAGGTTCATAAGAGGGTATACACTCATTTCAAGGTGCAATCCTCTCACGTAAATCTAAGAAGTGGTGTGGTAATAAACTTGGGATGCTTGTCCTCATGATGGATGAGGGTTCTGTCATGGAAAGGGCATACTTCACTGTTGTTCCACTGACTGCTGTTTTGAGAAGCATATCTATTGCCAAAGAGCAAATGTGCCTTGTCCTTCAAGAAACCCGAGAGTAGATTTAGAATGTGTTATGGAGGCTATGGTCTGAGTGCGCACTTCACAAAAAAAATAAAATAAAAAAATAATCAAGTTCTGTGTTTCTTAACAGCATAGGAAGGGTAGGCTTGCTTGCACATCCTGGCTCAAATCTGAGGGAAGCTGTTTGCACTGTCTTTCCACGTTAAGATCAAGTGCATGCTCCGAGGAAGGATAGGCAACAGGATACAGAAGTCACAACCTTGCCCTTTGCGGTTTTGCGGACTGATCATGAGAAAGGCTTCCTCAGTAACTTAAAAAAGGACATATTGTGAGACACTTGGGAGATATGAACCTTGAAATCACAGTGCCCTGAAGAAAACTGTAAAAAACAGTTTCAGTCACTCTTTCACACTTTCTTTGACACACACCCAAACACATGGAACATTTTTTGAAAGGCTCAGAGGGTTCTTTTACTTCAGCTTAGTATGGCTGAACAAAGATCAGGGACTCATGGAACATACTGAGTAAAATCTGTATTTTACTTAAACACTGTCCTCTGTTCAGCTTACAGCTACGGGACATTAATGCATCAGACTTGGTAAAGGCATCTGGGTTTCTGAGCACTGAAAGAAAACTGATAGAACAGAAAATGTCTGTGCTGAGGCAGGATTAAAGGTGTGAGTTTGTAACAGCAGCAAACTGTGGGGCACTAAATGAAAATGGAGTCTCATATAGTCCCATTAAAAGACGCAGCGGCACACATACAGAAATACAAATTAAAGTGTCTTATCACTGGGTCATCTGTTCATGGGGATATACCATTTCCTTGGGCAGTCACAGATTCTCTCTCATCCACATTGGGAATGACAGAGTCACTGCAGCCTCCACACACACACACACACACACACACCAGGCCAAACACTTTCATATGAGACCCAAATATGTCTCATATGAAATTCAGTCATACACAACTAGATTAATACATTTCAGAGGAAGTATAATCCCACAAAGATTATGTATCCAAATGATGAAACATTTATCAAGGTATCAACGTAATTTATTATCATTATACACTGCAGGGTTGCACAACGAAGACAAAGTTGCACCGTATGCACATATATACGATTAACTGAAATCAGAATAAGATACACAAAAAATAAAGCAAATAATATACAGTTATGTAAGCACGTACATGTACATCTACATGTAAACATATATGAATGTGCTGTCCCTATTTTGATTGCAATTTGTGCTTATTACATGACCTTTTACTACAAATTGAGAGAAATAAGGAAACAGGTTGGTTTTAGCTCCACTTCCTACATTATTTACCATGTTCATTATTAGATGGTAGGTCAGTTCAATTAATGTGAATTATTCATGTTAAAATACCCTAGACAAAAATGACATAGGCAGTTTGTACCACTTAAGCAGGATAAATGGTTTGTGTTTACATGTGAATTGTTTCAAAAGTGGAGTCTGTTTCAAATGGATCTTTTTAATAACATAATTTAATTCAAAATAATTTGTTTAGGGATGCCCATGCTCATGCACAGCAATGCTTCCATCTGATCTGACTGGGTGGTTGAAAGATGCCGTGTGCATTGATGATTGTCTCAAGTTGTGCTCTTTAATTTCAAACCCCACACTTTCTTTTCCAGTACCTAATCAAAATACTCAGGTACATAATTTGTCCTTAAATACTGAAAAAGGCAATGAAGACAAGTGTGACACATGTTCTTTTCTGACATGTAACAACATCACACCGCTTGCAGCATTAAAACAAAATGTTCAAGCGAACATAATTGCTAATGCATATACAGTAATTGAGGGACATTATGTTTCCTACAGAAACATCCTTTCCAATGCAAATTAGTTTCATATGAACATAACTGGCAGGAGAGAGTGTTGACTAACCACATACAGTACGCTCAGTGTTGGTAAAAGCAGTCAGAAACCCAATATGTTCTAAATAGTATTGCACCTGTACTATTGTGTTGGTCCTTCGAAATGGTGCTGAAAACAGTGGCCCCTGACTGAACCTAATTGCCGACCCCTGACGGAAACCATCACTTCCTCTGGCATTTTCATTATGAGCATTCCATTCAGTGGTGATTCCACACCTGCATGTCAACAAAGCTGCTTTGACGCGCCAGATTTGTCAAACTAATGGAAACAACGTCCGGTGAAGGTCAGTAATGTCACACGGTGATGAACACTAAGAGGAAGGAGGGCGGAGACTGTATGGGAGGCTGTCAGGTGACTACATTAACCAGGGGCTAGGGGTTGGTGGAGGGGACATGGCACATGGCAGGATAATGAGGGGGAAGAAGAAAAGCAGGAGGCAACAGCGTGAATGATGCATAGAGGGGACTGAGATTATGAAAAGCAGATACATATAGAGAGGGGAAAGGGACCATGGGTGAGGACTCATGGAAAATCATGATCTTGGAACTATAAGATTCCCATCTGACTCTTTTTAAATTAAATTTAATTATTCACATGACTTTGAATGTTACTGTAGGATCGGTGGTACTTCTTATTGCTCCATATATCAGGGATGATATTAAAAAGACAGAAACCACATAACAGTTTTGCCAGGTGGCATGTAAAATCTTTAATGTTCAGTGTTTCAGTTAGGACCTTATGATAAACTAGCTCACAAAATGTTTCTGGTAGGGTTATCACTGGTGTGTATGTGTTTGTGTTAGAGAGTGGGTGTGCGTGCATGCAGTTTAACCACAACTCAAGCGCATATCCGTCTTTGTCTGCTTAAATAAAGCGTATGGATTCAGATTCTCCAGGCAAAATAGCTGAACTGGATTTGCCAAGAAAAGCCAAATGTCTGGAAATTTAGATGAATGGCTCATTTTAGACCACGTTTATGGAGATGGACTGACAGACGGGGGAGAGTAGCCGTCGGTCAGGGCCCTGGCCAGGATTCATAATGACCCCGGGCCAGATTACCAGCCATCTGTACAGCGCTATAGATATCCACAGACTGCTCCAGTGGTGGCGGGAGGTTAACTTTGGGGATGGAAGAATGGAAGAGTGACCTTTGGGTGAATGAGTAAAGAGACAAGGCTCATAGGACAGACGGAGCGGGCGAAGACGGACAGAGGCAAAGAGAGAGAGGTGACTGACAATGATAGATGGAGACCCTCACAATCTGGAGGAAACGGAAGGAGCATGACTTACACCCAGCCATGTCCTACAGTATATCACTTATGCCTGCTTGGCACAGCCCAAGGCTTGGAGGAAGAGGAAAGGTGAAGGAGTCTGTCAGTTCCATCTTCTCGCAGGTGCTTGGAGACAAGCCATTTGTCAAAGTTTGTCATTGGCTCTGAGGTTATCTTGCCTCTCTGATAGAAGATGATAGGAGGAACATCAGACTTGTGTGTGTGGATGACAGGGAGGTGTGTGGAAGTGGTGATGGGGTGGGGGGTGGGGGGTTTCATTTGGTCTCTATATATAAAACATCCATCACCCATCAGACGTGTAGGTGTCACCTAACCAGGCAAATCTAATGATGTGATCCTGTGGAAGTGAGGAGGAGAAAATCGATCTCAGAAAGTTGTGAGTGAAGTTTAACAGTACTCGGCTTTGTGAGAGCGACGAGCCTGCATCAGTCATTCAGGAACAACATTTTTATTTTAAACAAATAAAAACAGTACTACAGAACAGACTACAAAAGAATAACTTAATAAAAATGTTGCTCCACTAGCAGTGTTGACAATATAAGCTGTTAAACGGGATTAATATAAATTTGACATTTAAAGTATATGTAACATAAAAATAAATTTAATAAGTAAAATGTATCATTTTAGTTTTGATTGGTATAGTTGGGACTCCAGACTAACTTTTTCCACTGGTAGGCTGGTGCTCCCCTCTGAAAATTTTAGGAGCTAAGGGGCCCTGCGCGAGCCATGCAAACCCTTTGTCATTACCACATGGTCACACCTGACACCCCAGTGCCATTACAATCCTCCCTCCTTTAAAGCAGTTTGTTCCTTCAGTTGGTCTAAGAATAAGTAGATCTCCACAGAACAAGGTTGATTAATATACATTTATTTAATAGAATATTTTAAGAAAAGATAATCCTTTATTCCCCACAACAGGGAAATTTGTAGTAATTAAAACAGCAAAGGGGATAGCAAAAACAGAAAGAAGCATCAATAAAGAAGCAATGAATAAAACAAGTAATATAAACCATATATACAAGAGAAAATATAAACAATAGACCATATAAAAAAGAAGCAATATAAACAATAGGAATAATACAAAGAAGAAGAGCAGGGACAGTTGGATTGAGACTATATATTTTTCTATAGAATCTTTATTGACATAAATAAGAAATTGCAGTAAATATTAAATGTAGAAAATAATAAAATATAAAACTAAGCTTAAGGTCTGCTGCCTGTCAATTAGTCCGGTCAGTTAAGTCATTTTAATTTAAATATTTAATCAAAATTCAATGTCAGTCCATTGCTTTCTATCTTGCATAAGTCCAGAGTTGTTTTCGCAAAAGCCTTGACTGAGAGACTAGATAATCATCGTCGTCAAAATTATGTCTGCCAGAGCTTGCTGCTGGAAAATGTGAGTTTTCATTTTATGCACCCGAACATGAACACATGAACAAATGTTCACATGCGACACTTTATCTTTTTCAATCTGCAGTTTATAAACACTGTTAGCGTTTATCAAACATAATAGATAGTTGTATTTCACTCTCACTTTTGTCAGACACAAAGTCACAGAACACAGAGAGCAACACACAGACAGACAAGGAGATACACTGCAGGCTCGCACATCAACATTACTGTTGACTGGCATCAAACTTGTAGGGGACAGAACACACATTTACCTGACTGCTGTTCCCGCAATTCACTCTCATGGTGTTCTTTTCTTTTTTTGTGACCAGAAGAATAGTTTGCCTTCATCCTCTTCATCTAAAGCTTCAACGGTTTCATTTTAACGCACAGTTTCAAAAGTTTTACCACATTTCCACTAAGTGTCCACACTACACTGTCGTTTCACAACAACTCAGACTGAGATGTTTGGATCTGCTGGCCCCAGCTACATTTTAAAACTCCAGGGTTGCATTTCAGTCTGGACAGACAGAAAAGGAGACTTTTGGAAAGTATGACGCAGACACCCACATGTCATTTCTGATTGTAAACTTGCAGTGTGATATATCAGGAATCAGACAGTGTGAGGCTGGCTGTTGCTTGTTTCAATGCTCATTTAAAAGTTTAATAGGGGTGGATGTCTAGTTCTTAACTAATCTTTATCTGCATTTTTATCTTTCCCTTGATTACCCCATACTGGATTGCCAAGTTAACAGCCATGGCGGTCAGTGAGCATTATCTAACATTACTGTTCGCTGGTGTTTTGCTAACAAAAGAGACTGTCATCCATTCTGTGGTGAAGGTGAATAACAGTGCAGCATCACTCTTGTACTTACTGGGTCTGATATCGGCAGTTTAGAGCCACTGACAGCTGGAGTGTTGACACCACAACAACACGTCTAACAGAGCTAACGGCTACTTACAAAGTCAGTATGCTTGTTTCATTACCTGAGTAATGACAGAAGATTCCAGAAAACCGCTAATGCATCTGAACTATCCTGGCAGGTCGTTTCAGTCATAAATGTAGGCTATGTGTGTGTAAATATTGGTTTGCTGCTACATGTGAGCTGCTAGCTTTGGTCAGCCTGTTGTTTGTGTGTTCAGCCATCATTGCCAATATTGTAATAAAATTAGCATTATCCAAGATGATTAAGTGAAGGGCAGTCACGTTTCCCTGTCTCATCATTTTTGTCCTGGTATCTCCTGCTTCTTGTTTACACCGGCACACGCATGCCCAGTGTACATGAATGTTCGTGTGATTTGCATTTTCAGGCGCATAAGTATGGATGTAGATTGTTCCTGAAATGGTGCCAAAATGCCTGTCTGGATGGAGATCGTAATGGTTTTAAAACACAGTTTTAATACAAAAATGTAGGTGTGTATAAGTGTTAACACTGATTTACACCAGCTTTGTCATGAGAGGGAGGCAGTAGTGCCTTATGCAACTTGTATAGGGCCACCCAGCTATGCACACACGCGCACACACACACACACACACACACACACACACACACACACACCTTGCTCTGTGTGTTTCATATGATATATGATGATAATTATTTGCAAATTTGCAATATCTCCAACAGTAGTTGCAAAATGTGACTAAATGGTTGCAGTCTGAAGCCCTGTATAGTACTGGTGTAATACGGTGATATAATGCTTTCATGGCAGTCAAATGAAATAAAGTTGTGTAAAGTGCTTGTTGGTTTGCTCCATTGGATCAAGACCAGAAGCTTCACAGTGGCCAGTGGCAAGTGTTAGTGTAAAAAAGTGACCTGTCGCTCTAAACCACTGATGTGGTTCTATGTAGATGTCAGTCTTTACAAAGGACCCCTCTGACCGCACTGTCTGCAGAGGGATGATGTCCCCTGGAATGGTTAGCGACACCAAAGCTGTCCAAACACATTTCACGGTCACGCTTCAACTTTTCTGACATAGCACGACAATGAGAGGCATCTGACATCTACTCAACATTTACTGTACATGCCGAACATGACTGCGTACGAGAATGTGACAGATAACTGGCACTGCTGTTGCTGAGCCCAACTCTGTGCTGCCAGTCAGACCTGCTTTTACTTGATTATTCAATCCAATAATAATGACCAGTGTTTCGCACTTCAGCATGGGAGCAAGAAGTGTCCAACTGCTGCATTTCTTATGTGTCATGCATGTGTGTCATCTCTCCATGAGGCAGCCTTTGTCACGAGCTGCCTCAGCCCTACTTTCTGCTCATTATAGGATTTTGTTTACTCAGATTTTGAATACAAAAGAGACTTTTGGCATCATTAATTTAGTTGGAAAACAATCACACCTTGTGAAATTAACACTCAAATATTCTATTAAAACAGAACAGAGAAACGGACATATGGATAACAGACTGCTACAGACACTGGCAAAATGATTACAGAAATATAATGCAATGGTTCAGCTGTCTCTAGCATGGCACAGTGCCTGAGAACAGGTTGGCTTCTATTCTCCAAAATAAAATAATAAAAA
>JAJHUR010086230.1:0-10472 GCA_027495735.1 Lutjanus campechanus | reverse complement strand
GCTTTGGTCCAGGGCTGTGATACTACAAATCTCCTGTAACTCAGTCATTTCAGTTGCTGAGCAGCTCATAAAACATAAAGAATGTCAGAAATACAAACACACCAGATGGTAGCCAATCTTCTTTTTGACTTAAATGCCAAGTAATAGATACCCAGGAAAGGTCTCCTCCATTAAAACCAATGCAAAGTTTCCAGCGCTGCAGTCAGCTCTTTGCTGCAACTTGCTGGAAGTCGTAAAGGAGACAAGAATTTTTTCAGTTATATTCAGAAAAATTGAAAAAAAAAAGTTGCTTCCCATTCCTTCTCTCGCTTGAGATGGTTTTTGCCTTTTTCAAAAAAGATTTAATGTGCTCCCAAATGTTTCACAAATAAGTTCTGACGTAGCGAACATTTAAGTCATATGACTGATCAGCTATTACTGCTCGGACAGTCTCGCATTGTTTTTTTACCGTTTGAGGTTTGGCTAGTGCTCTTTAATTACTTTATCCTGTTGCGCCCTCTTCTTAAGCGGTGGTATTATGGTTTTCCAATTGGAGAACTGGCACCACCAACTGCTTTTCTTGATGAACCAACTCCAACTGCAATAATATTGGATGGAAACATGGCTTATGACAGTCATTCTGTAATGAATTTTATGAGGCACTTAGTGACTCAGAGACTGAAATGTGTGATAGTGAGAGTAAGACATTTCTGAAAGGCAGCTAGAATTACTCAGACGTCTTTCAAAACACGATTGTTGATGTGGACGAGGCCCAAGTAACCGCTTAAATTAAAAGTCTTTGATGGAAAACCTGAACCTCAAAGCAACGCTGTGTCATTTTCTTGTCTGTTTTTGTGTTTTTTAAAGAACAGGTCCCTGGGAGATGTTGAAAAGATGCTGGACAGAGTCATTTCTCAGCCTGCATTGCTGTGCTCCCTGGAAGTGTTTATTATTTCATTGTCTTGCTGTTTAATCTACCAGTGAAATGAACAAGCCGTGACTCGGTCAAACACAAACATGAACATGTAAACTCCAGCTTAGTCACTCCGTCCACTATGCCTGATTTCATTTGGAGCTTGTGAACAAATGTGCGCACACTCTAGTGAGCAATGCTGTGGTCATTTGAACCACAGCTAAACATCCTGGTACCAGACCTCAGGTTTGCCTTGTTACCATGACAGCACAATTGTTACTCTGTCATGTCTATTATGGGATGGGAATGGGGTGAATCTGGGGTTAAACCACACGTTCCTGTGTGTGTGTGTGTGTTTTACTTTAGTGACCATCCACTGCCTCTGTTACTTCTGTGTGTGTAGTCATTCACTACATATCTTGCGTGTTTTTCTGTGTGTGTGTGTGTGTGTGTGTGTGTGTGTGTGTGTGTGTGTGTGTGTGTGTGACATGCTGCAGATTACAGGTCTGCTATGGGCTGGCTGCAAGGCGCGGTGACTCGTCACTGTATAAACACAAAGTAAACAAAGACATCTGACTTTTGGCTGCCCTCTTTCGCAGTCATATTAGAGTGTAATAGTGTCATTCATTCTGCTTTGGTCGAAGGAGGCAGCTCAAGGCTGCGAGGACTCCTGTACCTATTCAAAAACATGTAGACAACTTTTTAACCTAATTGACCATCAGTGTCACCTGCTATCAACAGGTAAATATGTAAGTCTGAAGACAGGATCTATAGAGCACTTTTAAAAACAAAAGCTGCTTTACAGAGTAGAGAGAGAAAATAGAAGAGACAATGTGTTAAAATACTGGCAGGCCAACAAAGTTTTAAAAGTAAGAAAACAAAGAAAACAAGTATGTTCTGACTGACAGTGTTGGGGAATGTTTTTTTTTTAAAGAGACTCGTTATATTACAAGATTACTGTCATTAAAAAGTAACGTGTGACGTCACTCAGTTACCTACTGAGGGAAGTAACTTTTGCTTTACCAAAAATGAGAACCACTTTACGATTCCTTGCTTATATTTTCCTGACAATCTGTGAACTGGGCAGACGCATATTACACAGCTGCCTTTCGAGTACTGGATTGAACAGAGTTTTGATTATGGGAAATTTGTTTGATACATCCATCTTGAGACCCGACTTGAAATACATCACCATAGGCCATAGGCTGCATCTGTCCTCTCAAATGCAAAAAAACGTCACCCTTTGAGTCTCCTCCTGTGACGGTGGTAGAAAATCTTGCCAAGGCCGAAATATGGTAAACGGTATCAGTAATGGACAGCCTATTTCGAAACGTAACTAAATAATGGAGTACTTGAATTGTAAACCTTACGGGTTGCTTGTAAAAAAATAAACAATATACTCTCACACTGGTCTTAAATATGTGCTCTCATTTTAAAACAGGTGTATTATGCAGAAATCTGAGATCCTGAGACCACTAAAAGGCTGTGAAGCCAACTGAAACTGAACACTAATATGTCTCATTATCCATAAACAAGACTAAAGGTGTGTTCAGATAGAATATCAAACAGATTTTCACCTCGTCACTCTCATAACTTTGACCATGCGACCGTTTGTACAGTCCATGTTAATTTGCCACTAACAGCCAATGTATCAACTGTACAAATGTTAGCTCCCAGTTCTTTCTGTTATTTTCCTCCAGTTTCTTGCCCTTTTACTCTTTTCCCTGTATGTTTATGAAGCAGATTTATAAAGTCCCAGGATACGTGTCAATCCTTGTGTCTTTCCATTGACTTTGAATGAAATCATGACACCTGCAAAATTTTGAAAAGGCAAAAACACCTGTTGGCTGTACAGGAGATCTCCAAAGCCTAGGTGATAGCATAACACGGATGAAGAACTTTTGGAAAACACTCCTTGAAGTTGATAAAATACGAGTCTTGTGTAGCAGTTCACGGTTGAATGTAAAATCCTTGACGGTAAAGGCAAAAAAAAAAAAAAAACGCTGCAGACTTTACTGACCTTTGCTTGGCCTCTCTCTCAGGCAAGACATGACAGATAAGGAGACACCAACAGAGACAGAGGAAGCAGGGAAGGTCATGAGTCTGCAGTGGGTGTTTAGAGTATGTGTGTAGCCTACATCCCCGTGTGTTTGTGTGCAGCACTGAAATGTTTAAAGAGGACGGAGACTGTTCCTTTCCAGTGACATCAGTGCAGAGGAAGAGGCTGCTATAATAGTCCCGTTGTGTCTTTAAACTCATATTATGTGCATGTGCTGGAATCCTAGCAGGTCAGCCAAAGGCTAGAGGAGCACTTGTCCTCGTATCTCCTCTTCTGTCTCAGTCTTTCTTTTCAGGTATTTCATCCTCTCTTTTTATCTTTTTTCTTCCAGAAAAAGAGAGATAAACAGAGTGAGGAGAGGAGATGAAAGTATGAGAAAGGGGCCAACAGTGAGGAAGACAGATAGGAAATGAGAGAGGGAGAAGTACACAAGTCAGCGATACAGACGGTACAGTTGTGCCAAATATGTGATTGGTTGGGCCCGATAATGGGGTCCTATACGTTCCAGTAATTGATTGGTTGTCTGATCCCGTTCCAGTCGCTGATTGGCTGTGATGATGGCGCAGTCCAACAGTAGTGTCATCCAGCGGGCAGGGAGAAGACTCCAAAACTAGGAGGTGACCAGGGCACCGCAACATTTCAGGTCAAAGTATCATGTACTGTCCCATTGTTTACAGATGTTTAAGTAACTATTTCTTAAAGTTTAAGATTAGTGGCTGAAGTTTAAGGGGCGGGGGTACAGAGCACAATGACTGAACTAAAGCCAAACTGATTGGCAGTAAAAGTAAGTTGGCCTTTCAAACTTTTTAATAACTTGTTCATGAACCAGTGTTCGCCCAGACTTACATGTGTCTCTTCTCAGGGCAACTTTTGTGATTAAATGTGGCAGATCCATATAGCGTCCATACAAATAGATTCATGTGTTGCAGTCTAGGATCAGATTTCTTTTCTGTGCAACATTAGAAATATTTTTTTTAGAAAAACAACAACAACAAAAGTATTTTCTTGTGCCATTGTCTGTTTTTTCCTTCCCTGAAAAAAAAAACAAAAAACTCTTAGTATTGACTGTGCGCACTTGCTGCTGAACCATTTATCCAATGTCAACCTACAAACTGTGCACCCAATGGAGCTGTTACATATACAAACACTAAAGTGTCCTAAACAGCCAATTTGCATTTTGGTCTTAAGTGCGACTCACATTGGCCATGTTGCATAACGGTGCTTCAACTGATGCCCAGACCATAGATACAGAAAAAGACATCAAGGTCCAGTGGCCACGATGTGCTCATCCAGGGATAAAATAAAATAATACTCCTGCTTCTGGATAGCTGACATGCGCTGATGCCAGGAAAGCAGCGCATCCTGATGTGTGTGAAGTTGCGATGGTGGTGTGTGTTGCCTTTTGGCATTTCTTGAAAGTGAACAGAAGAAGACAAAAAGAACTAAACTACTGCTCTGCAAAAACGTTCAGGCAGTGCTGAATTTGACCTGCATCTGGGCACAAATACACATCCCAGTTTCCATCGAAAAAACAATTATAACCACTGGTGATATGGTCTTGTTAAAGTTTCTGAAATGATTTGATTTAATATGATAGCCACTGATCTGTAGGGCCTTATACCTGATGGATCAGATGCTGACGATCACGTCCAAGTTCTTACACCAGTTGCAGCCTCCAGTTTCAAGAGAAATCATATCAAAAGATTCCCTGAGTTTCCCATTTCTCCAGAAGTGAATGCCCCATAGAGTGACTTCATCTTCTCTAGTTTCCAATTACGATAACTGGTGACATTTTACAATGTTTGATTTGGTCAGTAAAGTTTGTTGTTAGAGTTGACAAGTGTTTTCCTTGGAAATTGACTCACTCTTTAAGGACTTGGGCTTCCCTGGAAGACAGTGGTGCTGCATCACTGTTTCTCCAGCAATGTAATGGCTTTTCAACAATGTAGTACAACGTGGAATAGTGTCATATCCAGCAGTCTGACAGATGTATGGACTGACATAATCACTTTTTCATGACATTTATTGATATTTTACTTTAACGGGAATAATTTTAGCAAGATAGATCTGTGATATTTGAAAGACCATAGATCAATGTGTTAGGTCGTTTTCACACCTGACCAAGCGGACTCGGTTCGATTGGGGAGCTGAAAGTCGCAACATTGTTGCATTTATCACTTGTTTCGGTTCTGCTTTCACACTGTGATTTCTGAAGTGCACCGAACTTTCTGAGCAGCATCACGTGGTTGAAAGGGGCGCTTGTTGATTGGACAAAGTAGGAGGGGAAATCCCTCATGCTTCGTCACATTATTTTAGGGAATGCTACAACGTTAGTGGACGCAACTGTTCCTATAATGCTATTGTAGCTTGTCAGGGATTGATTCTGTTATTTTTCTAACTCTGACGATCTAACGTGACAACATATGAGCTCAGAGTTTAAGGACTGTGACTGTTGGTAGTTGTGATTTGATTTTGTTTAAATATGCCAAATTGTGAATTTATGGGTTATTGTTCAGACAATTGAGCTAAGCTACGTTAGCTAGCAACTGCTAATGTCCGCGGTCACTTGTTGCCATAGCAACAGTAAACATTCACGTAAGGACTAATGAGCTGTAAATAGAGATGCAGAATCAAGCCATATTATAAATACAGATGAGATATGTTGTATTTTAGCAGAGAATACATGATTTTAGTAAACCTATAGAAAATAATTTGTTTAATTCGCATAATTTACCATTGAATTTATTCATACGCACTGCGTATAGCGTCAATATGTATATTTGGTCCTGTGTTTGGTCCTGTGTTTGGTCCAGTGAGCTTCACACTGCATACGAACCGAACCAGGGTTCACTTGCAAGCGAACCGAGACCCACGTTTTCAGGCGGACCAGAGTTCGCTTGTTTGGTCCGCACCAGAGTTCGGATGAGCTTTCACACCTGCCCAAACGAAGCGGACTATCCGAGGAAACAAACTCTGGTCCGTTTAAAGCGGACCAAACAGCTCTGGTGTGAAAGCGACCTTAGAGTTAACTACTTCATAATGTTTTCAAATTTCAAACATCCACTTGGTCCACAATCCACAAAGGTGATTGTGACAGAAGCACATACACTAACCATGACAAAATCTCACACATAAAAGATAAAATGATGAGGTGATGACAATATATATCCAAAAGGTAAAAGGTTGACTTCACTGTGACATCATAATGTTCTGCAAAAAAAAACTCTATCAGTCCTCTGTGCCCGTATGTCTCTGCATGAAGACAGCATGTTTCTTACTGGAAATTATTCACTGGAATCATACAGGCCAGTATGGTGATCATCAACTTTGCCAAAAATACCTTAATACCTTCATAATCTCCAGTACAAATATTATATGAGTGTGGGCGGACATGGATATAAACTGCAGTTTGACTGGATGATGGAGGTATATGTCTGCGAGGCAGTAATTCTTGTTGTGTTTTGAGTTCACTTTATGTATTTGTCCACAGAAATACCAAAGCAGAGACAAAGAAGAAAACAACAGATATTATGAGAAAATTGGAGCAGCATTCACCATTTGATGATCTGATAAAATCCAGTCTAATCATTGCCAGACAATTCAGAGACATGCTGTAATGGCAGAAAGCAGACCGTGTAGCATATTCTCTACTATCAGTCCTTTAAAGCTGCAGCCAAACTGGCAAACACGTTCGCCTTGGCAAACGGAAGCGAAGAGAATCCCAGAAATGTTGTTTTGAGGGGAGCAGCTTGGGATAAATGGTAAGTAGCTAAGCCCTGGTTAGGACTGGTTTGGCCCTGCGGTGGAAACCATGCTGCTGGGGAGCATCCAGAAGACACAGTAGGACGTTGGCTTTAGTTGAGATGAAACTATTGGCAGGACAGAAGACGGCTATAAAATACAGATATGAAGATGTCTCCATGTCTCTGATGATTCGTCCATCTGAGACAGAGGCCGAGCAAAGGTTAGAGTGACACATGCCATTAAAAAAAAACTAAGTATGTACTTGTGTTTAGCATGATTTGTCACCTTTGGGTTTTTACTGTGGTTTGGGTTATTATTTTTATTGTTGACAAATATAAATTTAACATACTAATATTTTGGTACCTTTGAAAGTTCAGACCACTGGCTAAAGTTGAAAGGAAACTATTGGCAGGCTAATAGACAGCAATAAAAAACTCTCACTAATGATTTGTCCATCTGCTAAAGAGGACATTCAGGGGTCAGTGCATGCTTGCTCAGTTCTGTTCTACTTTATTGAAAAGTTTTAAGACATAACCTGAGGAAACAGTTCACTTACTAAAGGCTCAATTAGAAGGTAGCACTTATAGACACCTCTTTATTTTACAGTGCTGTCTGTTACAGGCAACACGTTCTATTACATATAGATTATTTTAATGTAGTTTGATATAACACAGCAGGGATATATCCAATTAACATTTCACCTCTCTTGTTCTGGATTAAGTGTTAGGTAGGTCCTTCTAGAAATGTACTGTGACGTACAAATAGAATTTTTTAAAATTTCAACAGAAACCCAAACTTCATGAACAGAATATCAAATCAGTGCTAGAGTTTCCGCTATATTTAGAATATTTTCACCACTTGTTTTGCCACCAGACAGCCTCTTCTGATGGTAAAATGCAGTTATATAAGCCGAGCTTTCTCCAAACCAACTAAACTCTAGAGGCGAAATCAGTCATTTTACCTCACCGAACATGAGAGTCGCTGGTCTACCGCTGCCTTGATCTGTTTGTTTGTGTTATTGGACAGTTCAGATTAACCAAAGTCACACAATAACACAAACAGATTGAGTAAGCAGCAACTCTTGTGTAGTAAAATTACTGATTCCGAGCTTTTCCATCAGCAAAGGCTGTCTGACAGAAATGTATTATTTATTATTCTAAATATAGCGAACACCTAAAATGATGATAACTTTTTTCAGGTGGACCTTCTTGAAGTGGCTGAAATACTTTTTGCTGATGACCCTGTCTACAGCAGTTCATTGCTTAGCTTGTGTGCTGGTACTCCTCTCTACTTCACCAACTCACTGATTATGGATAAGTGCCTCATTCAACTCAACTTCATCCCAACTTAATTTGCTTGGCACAAGTAAGCAAATGAAATCATTCAAAACACAAACTACTTGTGTTGATTTGATTATGTTGCTTAATGGATTATTTGAAGCTGTATTCGAAACATCCATTCTGAGTAAAAGGAAAAGTGCAGGCAAAGGTCAAGCTAAATTAATCAAGCTCATCTAATAGGTTCGGATATGAATATGCAGCTAAGGGAACTTTCATTCAGGTGGCCAAGTTTAATAGGCTGGCTTTGTAATGTGTCTTTAAAAGCCATTGCAAAGAAAAACATGTCAGAAGAGTGAATCATGACATGAAAAGTTTGTTTTGCAGCATTTTCAGCTTTACTGTTTAACATGAGCTAACTATACTGCCCTACAAAGCCTAACTTCAGAAATGCAAAGGGTAAAACTGAGAAAAATGGCTTTAAACGTTTTTTCACTGGCCAGATTTTATAGTTATTGCAATTTATAATCAGATGTTTTCTCTAAAACAAAACAAAATTGAACTGTGAAGCTTTGTCACAAGATTAAACAGATATTAAAAAAGTATAGTAAAAAAATATAGTTACTACACCTAGTCTCTGGACCGTACTATAGACTGGAGAAGAGATAATTAAATTCACTGTGCAGCTCAAGGGCTACCAGCAGCTACTGGCAACTTTTAGGGTTGAATGTTTTCTTGCATGTTACTTGATCGATGAGTTAACACAACTTGAGTATCAATATGACCAATCTGACTATTTCATTTGGCTCTCTTTCGTGACAGACTCTTTCCAGATGACTGGATCATCAAAATCTTTAAAAATATGTCGGAATTTCAGTGAGATAATGTGAACTGCAAATATTGTAGTTCCTTACGTGGCGAGTGTTGTTCCTGTGCGCTCCAGCTGCATTACACCTATGCAGGTGATGCAGCAAAGACCATTTAGTTTTTAAAAAATGACGTACAAAACAGGGAACTTGCACAAATATAGATTCAAAACCTTTTTCTCGTCAATATCAGACTATGAATCCCTCATTATCAATAGTCACTTGCTTGACTTAACCTTCTAAGATACCTTCTTAGATTGTTGTCTGATAAATGCCCTCTTGGTCAAAGCATCAGTTTTGATGGAGGACTACAGCAACCATGTATGTTATTTGTGGTTGCACCTCTGAGGCCGATTTTTCTCCGGTGTGGACAAAGATTTATATCAGTGCAGCCACAGCAGAGGCAAAACAGCTGCTCTCAGGCCAAATTTGGATGCGCAGCAATGCGATCGCATAAAATCCAATCTGCAGGATCGGATCTAAAAAAACAGCAGAGAGATGCCAAGTGTAACCATAGCTCTTAATTATCCCTTTAGTTTGGAGGTCAGAAACTGACCAGGCTCCATTTGTCAAGATACACCATTAGTCAAAGGTTAGCTCAAGTTAGGCTGCAACAAGCTGAAATAACAGCTGGATACAGGCATACAGAGGTTACAGGCAGTGCAAATGACTACAAACGGGGTGAATACACACACACACACACAATAACAATAACTCCCCTATGACTTAACTGAGAGGTTAACACATGCTAGGATTCATTAGGGTTGAAATAACAGCCAGCACCAGGAACAAACAGCGTGAAGTTGGACAATGTTTAGATGGAGCTGATGTTGGCAGGCTGAGAGACAGCTATTAGATAGAAAATGAAGATGTTTCTCTCTGTTTCTCTTCTCAGTCACTTGGATTCTCCAGCTGAGTCAAAAGGACAGCCAAAGGTTACCAGATGCTACACTGATGCTAGCTAATTAGCTGATGCTAAGTTGAAGGGACTCAGCAGCCAGCTACTCCAACTGTGGCATGAATGGGTAACTTCTGGGTAACTGCAGAGCTGCTTTGATCTCTGTCACAAAATCTCCGAACAGCCTCAGCACAGCGCAAATGACTAAGAAAGTTCCTGAGAGACTCCTGTCAGCCTGTCCTCACAGCAGATGTGTCAGGTCTGTGAAAATGAAAAGTTAAAACAGAGAGCATACCTGTCAACATTGAGATTTGCAAATAAGGGAAATTTTCAAGCACTCTGCCCTGAGCTGTCTGACTTTCAAATATTCCTAGTCCTAATTAGCCTATCATTGTTTTTTTTTATTATTATTCTGCAATAATTACTTTCTTACAAAATGAATGTGAGTTTCATTAGCCTCCATCAGTGTGAACAGATTCTTAAAAAAACATCCATAATGACAACTAGACACTTAATAAGAAAATGCTCTCAGAGCTCCACCAGGCAGGTCACTGAGGTATTTGGAATTGTAGAATGCAGTTGTGATCAGCTCGGAATAATAAAAAATTACTATTCCAGTAATACCAGTTCCAGTTAGAGCACTTTGTTCAATTCCTTTTCTTTCGTTTTGGTGGCATCTCGGCACACTGACCTGCCAGCTCCATCAAATATACCGCGCTTGATTTCAACACCACAG
>JAJHUR010086229.1:0-15038 GCA_027495735.1 Lutjanus campechanus | reverse complement strand
TCCAGTTCCTCAAACATGAGACAGGTATGTCCCCTGTCGTTGAAAAACTGGTACCATCGAACTATGTTGCATTTGTCCGGGTCCAGTATTGTCAGTTTTTTTAGAGCGTTCACCTAAGGATACATGACACATATTGCATTAACAAACCATTCCATAATTGCTGGCATTTCTTCAAATGCAGTAGATGGTATAATGTATTGTCACAAACATGGTACAAGTTTCTTTACTTACCTCCGCTTGTACCTGCGGCTCATAAAATTTGCTGTTATTTATCATTTTGATGGCTACTGTTGTCTTGTCGCTCACCCTTGCGCATTTTGCCACCGTACCGAGGGTGCCACGTCCCAGAATAGACTGCACCTGGTACTTGGAGGATGTGGAGGTGAGACAGTCTCCGACGACTATCTGGTCAGTGTCGGCAGGTTGAGGGAATGACATTGTTGAAGCCATTAGTGGGTGGGACACTTGCTGTTCAAACCTGTGAGGAAAGCAACAGAGGTTTAAGAGTTAGTAACACAATCATATTTCTATCAAAATGTAAAACTGAAAAAGGTTGAAAAAACTCAAAAGGTTTCATGGCAACTTAATTCAAAAGATTTCTGAGTTTTGAGCCCAACTCAAACTCTTAAGTTTTGAAAAAGTTTTACTAACTATGACTCAACTTTGATTCAAAACTCAAAAACCACATGAAGGCAGGTACCACAAAATTATGAGTTTTCTCAACTTTTTCAAAATGTGATATAGAAATTGTGGATTCAAGACGAACTTGTGCACACATACAGTAAATTGCATTACTGTCGGTGTCAAGTGTTAAATATTATAATATTAAACTAAAAATACTTACCAATGATGCAACTGGTGTCACTTAAGTTTCTTAAATTTCTCCTCAAAGCTAAGTGGTAACTGGTAACTGGTCACTGGTAAACTGGTGGCCCCTGGTAGCAGGCTCAGAAGGTTCCACTGTTCTTTATGACATCACTCACTCACACAGTTTTTTGGAATGAATTTTGAATGATGAAAAAAAACAACTTTATTCAACATAAAGGTTCTTTACACTAATATGTTTTCAGTGAAAGGCGGTTTGATGACTATCTGTCCTCATAAAGAACAGACAGAATTCACTGCAATTTGCTGATTTGCAATTTAAAGATCCATCATTTAAAAATAGTATTTTAGTCCTCACTATTTAACACTACACTTTGCCATGAAATAAAGGGATTCAAGCCCTTCAGAAATATTAACATTTTGTATTATTGTGTCTCTGTATTTCCAGTTTAGACATTTAAATCCATTTTCTGATCAAAAATTCATAACATTTTGATTGAAATGCACATTTGAGTTGTGTCTCCAGGTTTTCGCTCAGTCCTGGTACCCTGATCAACAAGATGTAGCATAATTTGACTCTCCTGAAGGCCATAGCCATGTCATGTCAATCTCAACATTCAGTCCTGTTACCTAAATTATTGTTGTGCATGTTGGTAGTGTAGGTAACTTGAATGTGCCGAGTCTTCTCCTGCTACTAGTATTGATACTACGTGGTTACAGTTCATATATCCATGTTGATCCAATAGGATGTCAAATATATTAATATATTAAAAATATAGTTTTTGTGCATGTATCTTTGTAGCATATATCTAAAGTTAAGAAAGCTAATGAATTATAGATAATATTAATACTATAATAATATATAACACTAGATTTAAGCAAAGAGGGACATATGCTGCTTCTTTTCACTGCATTAATAAATAACCCAAAATGCTGTCAATGCTGTTAATGCTATGTAAATGCCGACATCACAGTCAGGGCGGGAGGCTCAAATGCCGAATTGTGTTCCAGATTACAAGTCATAAAGGGAATCTGACGTTATAATTTAATTGTTATCATTTCATCACTTCTCAATTGATCAGTAACTGAAGAGACAACGGATACTGAAAGTCTGTGGGAACGTCAGCCATATTTCCAGCTAGAACAACATATTTGATCACCCGTTAGCTTCTGATAGAAAACAGATAACATTAGCAATCAGCCACTTCCTAGCTATTATTCAGAAATAAACACACATTTTAGACACATTTATTTAAGCCTGGAAGTAAAATGAACTGGATGTAATCAAGTTTGCGATGTAATATCTGTCTTGCTGTCCCTTGTATTTAAGTATGTAATGTTAAGTTAAGCTACTAAAACAGGGTTACCGGTATGTGTAGCTTAGAACAAAATAACTGGTCTTACAATTTTTCTTAACATGTTTTTTTGTTGATGTAATCTGTATGAACACCACACAGTGAGTATAATATTATCTAATGTTATGGACCAGAACATTTCTGAAGTTGGTTAAAGAGACAGGAAGACAGTTGACATTAACGTTAGCAAACATTGTAAGCTTGATTACATGCATTGTGTTTCACTTCCAGGCTTGGCGTTAAATAAATGTGTCCAAGATGTGCATTGATATTTCAGAATTGTTTTACACCTCCTGTTGTATCATATAACACTTTCAAACAGTAATGTTAGCTTGAAAATGATCGAATATGTTAGCTGTTGTTTAACTGAAGCTAATGGGTTACCATGTTGTTTAGCTTAAAACAGCCCGATTTCCCTCCAGATTTTCACGAGTCATTTTCTTTTCAGTCAGAAAGCAAATGTTAACAATTTGTCAAATTCTCTGCAGTGCTACATTTAAGCTTCCCACCCTGACTGTTGCATGTCACTGGAAAATGGCTGCCATGTGAATGTGGGGAATTACCTTAGAAATTTGTTACGGTGAACCTGTTAGCAAACTGTTGCTTACTTACACGTATAGCAGAGACATTCGGATGTGTTTCTCTGCACATCACATCATGTGTGATTTGTGGCAAAAAATAATTTGTCTCTCTTGACTAATTCACTAGTTAGTCCCCTGATGGTCCACTGGAAGAGGCATGATTTCGACTCTCTACTAAGGCATGTCCACTTTGAGTGACAGCTGGGTACCGTCACAGATGGCTCGCCAGTTCAATCAGCCCACATCAGCTGCAACCATGCTCCACCTCCTCTTTGCTGATTTTTGGACTAGCTGGGAAAACTATGGGTGACGTTACGGAAACTACGTGATGTTTTATATAGTCTATGGTCTTGCCCAATCGCATAATTCAGCATTTCTCACTATATTTATGGAGAACGCAAGTACACCCTCCACAATACTATCTTACAGCCAGTCCTAAACTTGAGAAAGCAACAGCCTGAAAATCTTTAATCACAACTCTGATAAACACACAAGACTAATCATAATCAACAAGATATAAGAACCATTCTGGTGTTAATGTAACTGGTCACCAGTGTAACACCTGTTAATCTAGGTCAGATGAAGGAAGAATAGTACATAATTTAAGTCATGCTCTTGTTTTATTAGTCTTTAGATTACTTTAAAAAAAATAATCATAAGCATTTTATGGTAATTTTAACTTTGAACTAAAAATGTTATAATCCTGTTTATATGATGGTTGAAGTGAGTTGCCCCCCCCCTCCTGACTTAAGTCTTTGCTCAGGACCCTATTACTCTACTGTATCTTTACATAGCAAATAGTTGTTTGCTGACATCTAGTGAGACTGAATAAAGAAATATCACATGAGAGGGAGTGCTACTGTACTGAATATCAGCATGGCTGTGCCTGACAAGCAGAGGTAGTAGAGTAACAGTAATGATGCTGAATCTATCTAAATAACAGCCTAATATAGTCATAAGAACCATTACTTCTAAAGGTTTCTGCCATCTTAAATTCCTTCGCACCAGGGGGAAATAAACAAACATGCCATTGTGTCAACCTAACATTATATTCATATAACAACAATAAAAGCATTGTAACAAAATTTACATGCAACCGTGGTTCCATGAACTTGCCACAAAAACAAACAACAAAGATAATGTCAGTGGGAATGATTTTAATACAGAGGTAAATGAGTGCATTTGGAGCATATTAACATCCTACTTGGCAGAATGCATGAAAACCTCTTTTTATCCTGCGTTCTGTTTGTGTTTGTACAGTGTGTGAGAGTGGCGCATTGGTCCATTGTGGACCATTAAAGAGATCTGGAGGGAAGCCTAGACCACTGTATGCAGCCATAAGAGAGAGAGGAAGCCAGGCAGGAGGGATGGGAGGGGTACCTGCAGACAAAGTTTTGGGACAACGTGGTAATAGTTAGATTCTTAGTAACATTTGAGGTTAAAGCTAAAGGTTAAATGCAAACCATTTCGAGAAACAATGACAGCAGCAGCTGCAACCAACACCACCACACAAACAACTACGAAACGGAGGCAAATCATCTTTGAAACTTTGGAGTAATCCACCGATGAACAATGTTCTGACAAAAACAGTCTTGTGATGTGGGCAAAGGCCCAGATGATCCAATGCAAATGAGCCATAATTTGTGGCTATCCTCCACATGCATCCATCTCTGTTGGGAGGGTGCATGGAGACAGAGGTGATATTTTTATCTCAGCATGGTTGCTGCAGTCTGACCGTTTGATTGAAACCCCACTTAAGCCAACAGGAGCTTGCGCATCATGTCCACTTCCAACAATAGCCAACAAGGGAACAAATTGTGTGGATGACTGGTACATTGTATAGCCGATGAAATCCCCAAAATAATATGCAGTTGTTATGTGTAATGTAATGAAACTAAAACAGGGAAATTAGGTACATTTAGATAGCTTGCTGTGTGTGCAAAATGCTTTTTGGGTATAGCTCTTTTTTTGTTTATATGTACAAAGAATAGTCTCCAAATGTTTTTTTTTTTAGTAAACGCCCAGACATACCCGCAGAAAAATGTGTAAATGTTAATTTTCTGTGTTCTTATTTATTTATTTATTATCACATTTGAATTTGAAAATAAAAACTTGTAAGTTGCAATTACAATGATTGTGACTGTTGGGGGAAAAAATCAGAGTGTCAACTTTCAAAAAGATCAGAACCATGCATAGTTCAAGAACAGCTTTCAGTTTACTTTGAGCATACCTTGGATAGGCTTGGATTTAGGCTGATTTTACAGGGATGGACATTAACACACATTTGCAAACTGATGCAAAACCCAATAGCCCTCTGTCTTTGCACTCCAAGCTTGTGACTTACAACTCATAATTAGGTGCATATTACACTGGGCTACTGTCTAACTGCAATGCAAGCAGTGAAAACTGTATTCAAAAGGATTGGTTTTTTTTCTTTACAGCTGACTCATGATACTGAGCTCACATCAGAAGATGAGTGACGCAAGATCTTGCAGAAATCCTGTAGCACTTAAAAAAAAAAAAACATACATTGAAAGAAGAAATTCAGTTTATAAATGCTGAGCACAGACAGAAGGCTCCACATGTATCCATATCTAATGTTTCACATAAAAGAGCCTTCAAGTTTACAAATGAATATGTTGTTTGATTAATTTTATTGTAAAAAAACAAAATGTTAAAATGACGATAGGAGGTTCCAGGAGGAATTACGAGCCAGTTCCCCCCTGCTGTTGCCTCCTCTTTTTAAACTACGCTAACTGCCTGCTGAGCCTAGCTTATAATGAGAGACAAAAAAAAACATGCTTCCCAAACTGTTATTCTATCATCTGTCATGTCTGTATCCCAGTTAGTTTGTTTAATTCAAATTTTCTAATTGTTTTTCACGTCATCTAATCCATGTTCACACATTTGTATGAGCTGTTATGGCACTGAGAAGGCACTGGCACTCTGCTCTGGAATTACTCGTACAGTTTCCATCAGCCAAGCATTTCGTCACCACGTGGAATCGGGACAGAAAGCGTCTCTTTCGGTCATTTTTATTGCTGCCACGATCTGTCAACTGGTCGTTTAATCAAATTTGCATTAACAGTTACAGCTCTGGAGAGTCTGCTTTTGGTCAACGTTCGTATAAGCCGCTTTCTTATTGTGTCATCTGCGCGGAGTGGTAGTTAGACTGTGAGTAATATATACACAGACACGCAACAGATAGCTTGTTTTTTTTGTAAGAGCAGACTATGCCATCATTGTGTTCGAATATAAAAAACAGACGCTCACATCAACATATTTCTGAAGATGTTTTATTACCTGTGAAAATTATTAGTTAATTATCAAAGCAAGTGTTACAATAAGCATTAAATATCACTGCAGATGAAAACATGCTCACATACACAAGTACACACTTTCTCCTCCTGGCTGCTCATCTCAGTGTGGATTTAAAACACACTGTAAGTGCTCTGCCATGATTGCCTAATGGCGATGAATTTGTGCAATAACAAACAACAAGGCCCTCAGAGGACTGGAAACACTACCAACAATACAGGGACTCACACTGGTTCTATACGGTTTAATGGGCTGAGGAGACTGTAACCACACTGTGTGTATATAACCCACTCAGAGAGACTGGACGAGTGTGAGGCAGGGGGTCATGAGGGGATGTGAAAAATATGTGCGTGGATGAAAAAAGACAGTTTAATGGCTGCAGTAACAGAATTAAAGGACGTGTTACCCTGTCGCTCAGCCAAATAAGGCAAAGGTGCTCACAGTTACCTACAAGTAGTCATCTATTTCTTTCCAGAATATAGGAGATTATATAGCATGTTCCAATTACTTCAATTACAGATACTCAGCTAACTTTATCTGCTTCATAACTTCTAAGCTTTGTTTATGGGTTTGCATGTCTCAGGCCAGAATAGAGACTTACAAAGAATAAAGTTGTCCCAGTATCAAAATAACCCATATAATAAGATAATCTAAAGCTGCATTAGCTAATAGATTTCTTTGGCCACTTGGGGGCAATTTTCAAAACTGCTCCTAGTGAATTTTATAACATTTTAAGAATTCAATACTAACCTACTAAGAAAGTTTTCATATACGTTTTCTTCAAACTATAAAGAAGGTTTTAGGAGAGTTTTAACTCTCACACAATGCATCCTGGGAAGTCTGCTAATATGCTGATCATGTTTCTTTAGAAACTTAATTTAATGAGTTGATCAAACTGTACAGTGCATTCATTCAGTTTATCATTTCAACTCAAAAGACTTCACGTTAGAAGAACTAATATATTTACGCTAAGTTACTGAGAAAAGGCAGGTTGATTCCACTAAATTCCAGTATGATGTTTTAAAGTGTCTGCTGAATGAGCTACTAGCAGTTCCTGTTTGCGGTGTAGCTATGGATGTGCAGACAACTATCAGAGGAATACTGTCACACTGAAGAAAATTAGGATTTTACAGAATACAGCCCCCGAAGGTACCTTTACCATATATAATTTCCCCTCACTTCTGAGTGTTTGGAGGAAAACTCTCATGAGGAATTTCAGTTTGGATGAGACAGAGCAGGGGCGGTGAAGCAATAAAAAGGCTCCATTAACGGTGACAGCAAAGCTGAAGCTGTCAGTAGTATTGAATGATGGCACACCCTCCGTATGCTGACAACTGGACCCTCTGTTAGATACAACCTCAGCAGAGCTGATGTTTTTAAAAGTAGAGTCTCGCTCTCTTTCTGCTCCTCCCTGGTAATTCAATCAGAGGATTAGATGTTGCAACATCAGCTCTGGATTTGGACAATATTCCCTTTATCGCTATGGAGATGGTTGCTTGATAAACAAAGAGAGACAAAGTTGGCGTCTCCCTAAAATGTCACACAAGAGCAACACCACCTCATTTGCTGAGATTAAATACTGTTAGAGGGATGAATTTTGCAACACTACTCTCTCTCTCTATGTCTGTGTGTGTGTGTGTGTGTGTGTGTGTGTGTGTGTGTGTGTGTGTGTGTTTCAAAGAAATCTAGACTGAACATGTTCAAGCAGATAAATGTGAAGTTTGGCAATTCGTGCAAAAGTGCTGTTTCATTTAGTGATAAAGTCATCCACAGCCAGGCCACTAATATGCAAAGCATTTCCACAGGTCCTTAAAAAAGCTTAAAAATGCAATAATCTAAAGTTTAGGTATTTTTGACATCTTAAAAATCAATTAGATTATGAAGTTAATGTTACTTTTAATAAGTTGGATTAGCTTCAGTCTTGCTTTTAAATGTGTTTTTTTTTTAAATTTTTATAAAACTTTGTATTGATCACGCTTTAACAACTACAAAACAAAACCAACATGGAACCAAAAACCACTAATGTAAACTGTGCTGCCTGGTCAGAATTTACTCACACCCAGCTGGTGTGTGGCGATGTGGTGTGTAGGCTAACATTGCGTCTCCTCTCATCAAAAAAAAAAAAAAAATCTACTCCCACAACTACCAAGTTAAATTCGTCTCTGTTAATATCATCTAATATGGGTGAGAGCAGGTTCAGCGATATCTGGCTTGAGGACAGCACATTTAATGCCTCGTTGAAGTCTGTGGAAAATAACAGATTTGAAGCCTGCAGTATCTTGTGCAAGAAAACGCTCAAATTAGAAATTTAAAGTATAAAGGCATCAGCATCGCCTGCCATAAAAAAGCCACCGGCAAATGCCAACCGTCACGCAATGTTGTTCTTCATTCACATCAGGAGCATCACCAAAGTCCAGCCCCAATGCCTCAGTTTGCACATTACAGCAATGCAAGTGTCTGGACAACCTTTAGATCCAAGCCAGCATTAAAAGCGAAGGCACTCTGGACTATAAACACAGTAGCTAGCTAAACATCAGTCATATACAAGCAATGAAGACAAGTGAGTAAGTGACAGTGACACTGGTAAAACTTTCAAGCACGAGTTAGGACACACATACATTACTTTTGCATGCACACAGTTCTTTAAATTGTTAAAGCCTGCAGAAACCCTGTATATAACTTTGTTGTGAGCTGCACAGTCTTTCAGTCAGTCTTCAGTCATTCTCTTTTGTAAAGAAATTCAATGTTTCTTACATTTTGTCAAAACTGGAACACAAGTGCTTCAAACGTCCCAAGTGACACACGCATGAGTTACAAAATGTAGCATGCTATATGGTAAGGGTCCAATCATTTATGATATATACTTTATTTCATATACAAATGACAGATGGATGTACAAAGAGACTGGGTCCACTCCAGAGGCATTGCCTCAAATCCACTGTGGGGGACAAGTGAGTTCAGTATTCCACTTAACAGCGATTGAAACTTGCCAGGAAACGCTGGAGAGCTCCCCAGCTCAGCCCTTTATAGCAGGGACTCCTCAGAAGAGAACAACAGCCCTGCTCATTTGTTCAAAATGATCTATATTTGTATTTTCCTGAGAAGTGACCTCTTGAGGTTGTGTAAATACTGACTATTGGTAGCAAATTTGTTTTTCATTATGCGGTTTCATACAGTTTGTTATCTTGTTGAAAAGGCTGTCAAGGAGGATGTTGGGGTGACTGTGATTTCAACACTGTGGATTATCTATTAATTTAATTGAATATTACACTAATGCATCTCATCGCAACCTCCGCAAAATTTACGATACATGTGTGAGATGAATGGGCAGGGTTGTTTTGAAATCAGCAGTGTCGTGTAGGATCGTATCTGCGTGTGGGGAGGACTGACATTAACGAGGAGGCTCTAACTCAATCAGTGTAGTAGCGTTGGACCTGGTGTGTAAATATGACAGCTTGGTGGTGTGAGGTCACTCTCACAGTGGAAAGCATCCTGTCAACATCTGGATTGAGTTGGAAAGTGCTGAGAGAGCATTGCACCGTGGGACTGACCTGAGAGATAAACTGAAGTCAAACACAACACGGCACAACTGCAGTCTTCTACCTGTGTGTGATGTCATTTTCAACACACCCACGAGTGATTTCTCGGATGATATACAGATAGAAGTGTCGTGTTTATTACAGGATGTGGGAATAGCAATAGGCCTACATGATTCAATTAATATATGCACTCATAAATGACACATTTGTTATGAATAAATCTGCACTTGATGACAGACACAAAATAGAAGTAAAAATACACTCATGTAACACTTTGTATTGGATGCAATATTTAGTAAGACACCTAAAGGCTGAATCTGAGGCCACAGAGTACAAATGTTACAATCTTTTTAAAGACAACATAAAAAATAAGATGGCCCATGACTGATGGTCGATCAGTTCAATACTTTGGTCCAAGCAAGCAGCGCTATGAGGTTAACATTTTTGGATTTTAGTCAAATGTCTCTGCAGATATTGGATGGGATTGGCATACATACAGATATTAATTTAAATATATTCAGTAATTTGGGTTGTGACCAAATACCCGTGAAACTGATGTTATTTCCTTTAATTATATTTCCCTAAATAGCAAATGATGATAGCTGGAAGCACTGTTGTGCTTACAGTGCTGTGGGTGTGGCTGAAGACTTAATCTTGTTAGTTTGTCAGATTAATGGATGTCGGACATACGAAGCAGCCACCATGGCTGAATCTAATCCCAGAGAAAGACTTCCATTGATGACAGTGAGATGGTTAAAAAAAATATGAGCCCTTGTTACTAATTTTACTTCCGGACTGTCGTAAACCCAAATACATGCCTCAAAACATTCTGTTTAAGTTTCTGAATCTATGGTTAACATTCATTTTCTTGCGAAAATGAGTTGTGTCCTGTGTCATGCAGGGAACCACAGATTTGGGGGTCTTGACCCTTAATTACAGAAACCAGGAGTGACCTGGAGTAAATCATCATGGCTTTGCATGCAAATGCTATGGCTGGTAGCCTGTTGAAACTTTACATAGTTTTTGTTTTACTGCTGAACTGCATGACAGAAATACACTTGAAGGCACTGGAAAAGGAAGCACTGAGTTCGGATGCAAGAGCAGTTAACCTTGAGATGATCAACAATGCAGCAACAGCATCTTTGGACCACGCAGCCAGATCCGCCAGACTGAGCACCGCTACAAGTTGTGTGACCACCCCAGAGGGAGAGACAGAGAGCTGGGATAAGAGTCAAGCTAACCCGGCTTGTTCTTAAAGCTGCGCCTGGCTGATATCCAGCCAGGACAGTGAAACAAACCAACTGTCCCTCAGGCTGGCCGAGCTACAGGAAATCAGAGACTGTTATACCCCACATCTTAGAGACCTGCTCCACCAGTTGATGGGTGAACCATGTTCTGAGCTGACAGAGCACACGACTCCAGCAAAATGAGGGGAGGAGAACTCTGTGTTTACATCAACAATACTTGGTGTTCAAATGCAGTCAAAGTTGATGGACAGTGTTCCCAAAATGTCAAACATTTATGTGAAGATGTCGACCATATTATCATTACTATCTTGTTGTTGCTGTTTACATGCAACCTGATGCAATTTCAAAAAGTGTGTCACAGAATTAACTCATTGGTAATATATGTGTAATATATACAAATAAACAAATATAAAACTATATATATATATATATATATATATATATGTTCACTTGTATTCTTTTTATTTATATGTACATTTGTACTGTGTGTAGTATGAAGGGAGTCCAGCCTTCTTTTAGTTGTACAACCCTGTGTTGTCAAATGATAAATAACCTTTATAAATGGCTTATTTGTTAACTGTAAATCAGCTCCAAATGGCGTGATGTCTGAAGGTGTTAAGAGCAGCTCCTTGCTCATTTCCCACTTTTAAAAGCTCTAGTCCAGACACTACATCTCTACATCCTGAGATGCACAAAAGTAAAGTACGCCCACGTCAATGAAGAGCAGGTTGACATGATGAATGTGGACCAAGTGTTATAAGTAGTGCAGGAGGCTGCAGGCCAGCTGCTCTACAAACTGCTTCATATAAAGTAACAGTTTGCTGCAGCAAAGTCTGTATTGACGCCGCATTGGACCAACTTGTGATTTAAAGTAAACTAACAAACACATTTAATTTGCTGTGAGGATTGGAGATGTAATTAATCAGTGAATATTTTCCCTCTTATGTTGCATTCACATAGATTCAGGCTGACGGCAACCTGGATATCATTTTAGTGGATGAGAGAAAGATGATAAAACTGGAGAGGCCAGCAGAGAATACCATCAGCGATAATGGTAGACAGCATTGTCATCCAAAGTTAAAATATTTAAAGAGGACATATTATGCTCATTTTCGGGCCTTTG
This sequence comes from Lutjanus campechanus, assembly GCA_027495735.1. Taxonomy (NCBI): domain Eukaryota; kingdom Metazoa; phylum Chordata; class Actinopteri; order Lutjaniformes; family Lutjanidae; genus Lutjanus; species Lutjanus campechanus. Next base: position 3,050 of record JAJHUR010086229.1, on the reverse strand, counting down.
TACTGAGTCTTGGACTCTTATAGAGCAGCTATATGCGATTACCCGCACACAAAGCTTTGTAGATCTTCAGGACGATGTCTGTCTCTGCTCCTCTTTTCTCATCGCGCCAAAAACGGGCCGTGTAGTTTACTCCACCCCCCAGCCCTTTCCCGAGGACTTCCGAATTGCTGCCGAGCGGTGCCGAACTCCGCCTCCTCATTATACCGCTGCAGCAGCAGAGAGCCTCGGGCTCTGTGCAGGAGTAAACTTTATTACTCTACTCTTTTGAAAATGACAAGTTTTAAAATACAGCCGTATATGTTGGATCCCGAATCTGATCCGGAGTTACAGACTGGACAGCCTGAAGTTTCTCCAGAACAGAGGTTACTTCATGACGTCTCTGAATGGTAGGAGCAGCTTGTTATTGTCATAACCTGTTTATCTCTGCGGTGTATGTGTTTCGTTTTCGGCTAATCCAGCTTGGTACTGGCTCATGTTGACAAAGTCTGTGTGAAATGCCGTAGACAGACAAACGCGGAGGTGTTTTTATTTTGCTGGCCGTGAAAAAGCAACTCTATCCACTTCTGCCTGGTGCTAACGTGCTAACACTGTGAAATCGTAGAGAGCAGCCACGCACAGCGATACAACTCCCGAAGCAGAGCGGGGGAGAGGGCAGGCTCAGAGCATTATGCCGGGGCATTACCATATAAGCGAGTCGGTAACGGATTGACATCAATGCAACCTTCTGTTATAAAAAACTCGGCAAAACACAGCGTTCAGAGCCGTCCAAAACAGCTGCAGGGCTCACGTCCAAATGCACAAACCTCGTTTATTTGACGCGGTGGCATCGTTTAACACGAGTATGCAACATTGTAACAACATTTATAGCTCAGAAACGATGAAAAAGCATAATAGGTCCCCTTTAAGCACAAGGAAAAAACATGGCTGTTCTGGACAGCTAATTATTTTGGTGCAACAACACCCAGAATTATATGACCAGAACCTAAAATCATACCAAGATGTTACAAGACAGTCTGACATATGTAAACATGAAGAGATACAGAATATAAAATGCACTTCTCCTTTCACTGTCCATGCTGCAAATGAATAAATAACCTTATATTTTGGAGGGAAATTCATCATTAAGTTTGCAATAGAGAAAGCAGCATTTTATAGCCACACAAACTATTATAATAATGACATAGGGTTTAGTGGCATGTAGCAGTGAGTTTGCAGATTGCAAACACCATGCTTCATCCTCCCCCTCCAGTCATGGAGGAGAATCTACAGTGGCCACAAAACGTGGCAGTACAAAGATGGACTCCACAGAAGTGGACCAGCTCCTTCTGTAGATAAACACTACTTAACTACTACACAACTACTCACTTATTATTAAGTGATTATACACTAATTATACACAAATGAAAACAAATTAAATTTCTGCCATATTCGGCCATTAGATCCCTGCAAATCATAGACAAACAAACTGTAAACTCCACCATAAAAATGAAGAAGCATGCCTAACAAGTCAAATTACTGTTCTTACATAAAGTGGCTTATAACAAACAGTCTCAAACATGAAATGAATTGTGCTATTCAGTGATGGAAAGCACTGGTAAAAGGGTATTCTAGGACAATCTGTTTTCTAATAATCCACGTGATTGTCTGATTGGTTTCAATATGTTCCAGAGCGACTGTTGCCTGATTTGACCCTAAATGGAGCTCTCTGGCATGTATCATTAGTGCTATGTGTTTCACAAATCATGCACTGTATACAAAACAGCTGTGTGTGCAGGTATCAGCTGCTGTGTAAGGATTGCTCAAACAAAAAGCCCAAAATGGGATCTAAATAGCAGTGGTGCAATCAGGCCCCTGGGATGAGAGGTGATTTGGGGATATTAGCCCATTGTGCACAGAGTGACTCACTGCCATGCAAAACCATTCCTCAGTGTTACTGGGAGGAGACTGAAAGTAAGAAATACATGTACAAGGGTGAAAGAACAGCCTCTATGTATATTATAACGTACAGGGGGAAACAAATATGCAACCTTAGAAAGCTTGGGCACATAGCTGGCAAATTCAAGTGAAGGTTTGGGCTGGAAGCTGGATATAGTGGGAGTCCTTGGCAAAGACGCAGGGCTGATGAAACAAGGAGACAGAAGACAGGGACCAGGGACAGAACAGATGGAAATACAGGGGATGGGAGACGGGGTTAGGCAAGGTAAAACAGGCAACAAGCAAGCTAGATGAATGCATAACAGTGCTTCAAAGCACAGACTGACTGAAGCAGAGGCTACGATCTGGCACAGTGGAAGTGGCACGGCTGAGTATTTGTAGAGGTCTTGATTATTGAGATGAGGTGCAGCTGGTGTGGCTCTGCTCCGGCTCCAACACACCTGTCTCCACTCACACAATCAGACACACACACACGGAGAGAGAAGAAGGAGAGACAGAATCATGACAGAAATGTGTCAACAACTGTCATGACATTTAGTACAGACATTCATATTCCCCACTGCATGACCCTGATTTATTGACACCGTACCTTTTCCTCTAGTGCCATCATCAGGTCAAAGTTTTAATTCATCCAATACTTTTGGATGTTTTGTGCTAAACAGCAAATGTTAGCATGCCAACATACTAAAGGTGAATATGCTAAACATCAGCTTGTTTTCATTGTCGTGGTGAACATAGACGTATAAATATATGTGTGTGTTGCAGCATTGACCTTGTACAGTATATATGTATATGTCAATGGACCGCCATATTGTTCCGGCCAAGACTGGCCCGTAATCACATACAAGTAAATTGGGGAAGCTGCGTTTTTTCTGGGAAAAAATGCCACATGATAAGTGATTTTTGCAAATCAGATCGAGGCCACGTTTGCAGCTGGCTCAAATATGATCCCACAGATAAGCGTTGCCAGATGGGAAATGTTAAAGCATCGTACCAGAGGCTTAAAATTATTGTATCTTGAGGAAATTGATCTTACACAAGTCATAACCAAGAGAACAAATGTATAATTTCAGATAACACGGTCTGCTGCCACTGCATGTTCTGCCTGTAGGACT